>RCUC01148834.1:0-30801 GCA_003697995.1 Taxidea taxus jeffersonii | reverse complement strand
GGTGCTTGTGTCTTCCTCCCTGCCTCCACTTCTGGGTCTTTCCATGCTCTGTTCCTCTGCACAACTGCAAGGTGTTCTTCATGGTACAGCTCAAGCATGGTGTCCCTTAGAAAGCTTTGTTGTAAGTGCCCTCTGTCCTCTTCTCGCCCAAAACCAGCAGGGTGCATGCTTGTTTTAACTTCTTTTCCACCACATCCCGTTCTGTCTCTGTCATTGACTGAGTTCCTTTGGGCCAGGGGCCAGCGCATTGTTTTGCATTCCAGAAATGGCAATGAAGGGGTAAATTGACTGGTTAATTAACAGTTTACAGTAGCACACCTTTGGTGCAAAGATTGCCTTAAAATAATCCACACGCTAGGCTATTTTAGAATGATGACTAGGCTAATCTATGATCAGCAAATGTTGTAAGTCTAGGTCACAAATTCCTCTTTAGTCTACTGGCTTGCTGTAAGAGATGTTGGTTCCTCTGTGTTACCAGTTTCATCTTAAATTTCTTGTCTGGAAAAAAATGTGGCTATCGATCCTTCCTGGTGTGACCTAGTAAGTTTAGGTTCATTCATGAAATAATGGGGACATGGTGAAACCAAGGAGTAAAAGAGGCATTCTTGGGCATGTAAATATCTGTTCATTAATGTTCGAAATTAATGTTCGAAAGTTACTTAATTAGCATAACCATTCCTTTTATAAACAAATACAAAGAAAATATAACTAAAAATATTTTATATTTTTGTTGCAGATGATATGCTCCAGGAAGGAAGCATTCTTAAAAGCTTTTTGGTCTTTACTTCCCTTTTAACAGAGAGTCTGGAAAAATGCATCTTTTCATAGTTGAAGTGTAGCTACTTGTAAAATGTGTTCGGAGTTGACTTGTACACGAATGATTGCAGGCAACCTCCTGAGGATTTTCCCTCATGTTTATACGTGCCTCATTTCTCAAGGCTTTGCAAGAGGAGCTGAGCTTCAGACCTGCAATGTCTCCCCGATATAAATGCCAGTTCGAGATGCTGTTTCTGAGAAGGAAAGCCTGCATTAGAAGACAGAGACAGGGATCAAAATGTGCAGGAAATGGAATAAAAGACTAGAGAGCATCAGACATGTGCCAGCTCAGACATAGAATTAAAGCTGCATGTGTGTGTATGTGTGTGCGCCCAAGTGTGTGCATGTGTGTAGCTCCAAAGTCTGCGTAGGGAGAGCACATGAAGGAACAGGGATATGAGCAAGAAAGCTATAGCTTAAGTTACAGGAAAAAACTGTGCTCTAGATCATTCATGCTTTTAAAATGCCCAGACTTGTCCATCTTTTCCCCTTGTGCTTTTGGCACAAAATGTCCTTGTGACATCCCGTACTACTTCAGTCAAGTCTAAAAGCTTTGTCTCAGCATGTTTCATTGATATCAGTATGTTTCCCAGCTCCACCAGGTTTTGTAAACATTAGGCATGAGACTGACTAAATCATTCAAAACAGAAGTTAAATACAACATACGTGGACCAAGCACGGCTTTGGAGACTTCCTTGACTGTGTTGTTGAGTCTTCAGATTTTCCCAAAATTTCCAATTTAAGCCCCAATTATGGTGGTATTTATGATATTCTTTGGTTGTAAGCTATGGTTGAAAAACTGTAGGGGACCCTGTGTGAATATCAAGGATCTTGGGATCTTGACGAAATCTGCTTTGTCAAATGCAGGTTTGGACAGGGCGTAAATAGGGCAAAGATGGGCCCGTCGTGGGCAATGCACTTCGATGACTTGAGGCCAACAGAATGATGAGGAGCCATCACCACATGATTGTCCCTTGGGCGCACTGCTCTTCTCCCTAGTGGAGAGACGAAGCACTACCCAAGGCTATCCGCCCTTCTTGCACAGGACAAACTGAACTAACTCTTCCCCTGTGATTCTAGGTCTTTGATATTCCCTGCTGCTTGAACATTCCAGATTTGTACTGGAGAAGGTCCATGGCTCCTGACATTCTTTTATAGTTCTGTAACTGAGCCATCCCCCATTCTGTTGATTCAAAACCCTTAGTACCTGTTAGGATTGTCTATGATCCTCTCATTATTCTGGTGCTTGCAAGGCTCCTTGCAGAGGCGTCTCCTAGAGAGCTTGTGAAGAAGCAGATAATTAGAAGGGGGAGATTGTTTAATTTTACCAAGATGCAGCATGGCATAAAGAAAAATAATTCTTGGTCATTAACCAAGTATGCACGGTTGACACCACGTGCTTCCAAAAAATGACATCTATCTCTATAAGAAAAGAGTCATGGTGTCTGAAAATTATAAGCTATTATGCTTTACACTGTCCATCCCACTTCAAGGGGGAGAGTCACCTGTCACCAGGGCACGGGCAGAAGCCAGGCTCACCCATTACCAATAGCACCGCGGGCTCCCCCGTTAGGGTGCTGGCTCTTCCCATGAAGCCAACACCTACGTAGGGATGACTGTTCTTTGCAAGACCTCTGCCCTACAGCGTGTGCTTCTAAATGAGTTGTGTAATTAAACCTTTGTCTTGAGGAAAGTGTAGATTCACTGTTGCTGTAGGAAATGATATGGAGAAGTCCCATGGGCCTTTCACCCAGTCTTCCCTGATGGGAACGTGTTGCAATATCACAGCCAAGATAGGAATGCCAGTGCAGGATTTCTATCCCCACAGGGAGCCCTCTGGTTTCACTCTTAGAGTCGTGCCCACTTCTGGGCGCCAGCTAGATCCTTCTCCAAAAAGCAGCAGGTATTTCAAAAACACAATGTAGGGTGCCTGGGTGGCTCAGTTGGTGAAGTGACTGCCTTGGCTCAGGTCTTGATCCTGGGATCCTGGGATCCATCTCTCCTGGATTTCTGTTCAGCCAGGGGGCCCTTCCCTACCACAGCTCATCCCACAAGGAACCCCCCAAACTCCACACAGTTTGCTAGTAAGCTCCTCTTGCCCTTGAGAGTTGTGCTGAATGGCCATTCCTCAAGGAATCCTGCCATGACCTCTCAGACCTGGTCAGGTTTCTACACTCTAGAAGCTTCCACACAGCCATGATCACAACTGCAGTTCCACACAGAATTTGGTGAATGTCAGTTTTCCCTCCCAGGATGTAAGTTTCACAAGGCAGGACCAATGTCAGTCCTATCTGCACACGTCCCTGGACCTCAAGTGTTGCCTGGCGCACACTGACACTAAAGTGATGATGGAGATGACCATGACGATGATGACGGTGGTGATGATGGTGACGATGGTGAAGGTGATGATGATGACAATGATGATGACCTTGATGATCATGACGATGATGGTGACCATGATGACAGTGACGGTGATGATGATGGCTTACATGAGCCAGATACTTTCTTACAGATATTAACATCTTAACCCTGATGATGACCCCATGAGGGCACTTTTTACCCTCATTTTTCAGGTAAACAAAGTGAGGCTCCCCAAGAAGTAATTGGCCACAGGTGACACCTCTCACTCCTTCACAGGCAGGTGTCCAAAGCTGGAACCCATGTGCTTAGGTAGGATAATTCTCCGCCCCCATGGCAGGCCTCTGCGCACTCGGCCACCATGCACATGGGTGAGGTGTTCAGTGAACACCTGTTGGATGAATGATTAAGGGCAACATTTTTTGAGCTGGCTCTGATTAATTACTGGCATGGAAGTCACACGTGGACAAAGACTACAAGGGGCTATTCATTCTGGTGGGCTTGATTCACAGTAATTTCCTTATTAGGGTTTTTTTAAAAATAACAAGTAGTAGGTAGACATGAATTATTTGCAAGTGCAAACTCCAAAGAATTTCGTAAATGCTTTTTTCTTTGTGTATGGATGAGTGTATAATGAATATAGTATTCAGTATGTGACAAGTATTGTGGGATGTAGGAATTGTTTTATGAAATAACACAAACATCCAGCACAACACAAACATCCCCCATTTAACCTCAAATCAACACTCAGTAATAAATGAATAGACTTAGGGGGGAAAAGCAAGTGTATTTCTAATGGCAAAAACCATTCCCAGTGAAAATTAATTAAGTTAATGAGAGTTCCTCTGTCCTTTGGCACATTAATACTTACTCCTAATTGTCATTTGATATTTTTGGTTTTGTATTTCTTTTGCAAATTGAGCAAGCATTTGATGAATGACTGGGTTCTGCTACCCAACTTTTGGACTGTTTCTAAGCATGAAATTATAATTCCAGATAATCCTGTCACAAAGATCTGAGTCTCATTAGGAGGGAGGGGAGCTGGGAGATGGCCCAGTTTGGCCTCCCCCAAACCAAACCGCCATGGCTTTCTCTGGTTCTACACACGATTTGAGTTTTTTAGTAATCCTAATAATTGATGTGCTTTTTCCATGAAAGGAAGTGTGGCCACATTTTCCAGAGGGGGAGTCATCTGCATCCTTACTCCTTCATGCTCTCATCCCCAGCCCCTCATCTTTGCCACCACCCACACAACATCTGTAGTTCTTAAACTAAAAGCACAAATTATTGTAAAAGTTAATTGAGCTTACAAAGAAATGCTTGTGTAGAAAATTTTCTCAGCTTCAAGGAAAACAATCTGGTTTGAGTGGCCACTCAACAGGGTAGAAATTAGTTCACTGAAAGACACTCCTACAGCCCCTTAGGAGTGACCCTTCTGTGGCCACCCCCACCCCCAAGATTTGACGATCTGCCAGAATAAACAGCTTAAGGATGAGTTTGGTAAAGCCATAAAGTACACACTTAGTTTTTTGCTTCTCTGGTTACTGGCCTCAACAACCAGATAGTCAGCTGAAAAAGCCCAACAACAAACAAACAAACAAGGACTTGAGATTACAGATTACTGATTTATGGAAATATATCCATCGCACTGGGCCTTGGCCTCTGGCCACCTAAAGGCCATTGGATGCCACCTTACAGCACTGGCCTTGCAGGGACATGCAGAGCCCCAGGTTGCCAAGAACGACTTTATCTTCTTCAACATGTTCTGTCAGATTGAATGGGACAGCCAGAGAAGCCAGGGCTGGCACAAGAACAGATAGAAAGGTTTCCGATCCCCTGGAGTGCATTGTTGAGCCAGGATTTGGTCCTGAGGACGTATCGTGGGGATAAGCAGCTTTCATTTGTAGTGGTTCGTAGGCCTGGTGACTTGGCTGCAGCCACACCATTCCACTCCTCTCCCTTAATTACCAGGAGTCTCCTAGACTTACATCACAAGCAAAGGCTTGAGGTTCCTTTCATTGGAGAGCATCCTGGTGGACGCCTTGTCACTGAACAGGGCGTGCGTTTTGAAAGACACTCCCGATGATCAAAAGCAGCTATGTGGCTCCTGGAGATTAGTCCCTAATTGTCCCTAAACAGCAAATAGTTCCTTACTAAGCGATAAGAAGTCCCCTCTAGTGTTCTTTGGCCTGGAGTTTTTGTCCTGGTGGAGCAGTCCACCTTAGTTGTCGTATTTAAATGTGAAGGCTGTTTAAGAAAGCTTAACAAAGAAGAGAATTATAAAATATATCCAGTAAGCCAGATAAAAATGTAAAAGTTGAAGGTAGGAAATTTTTCAAAGGAAGATATGAAATAGGACTTGGTAACCACCTCTGTGAGTGACTGTTGTGTATTCTGTTGATTAATCGTCAATAATGAGGCAAGGGTGGCAGTGATAGCTTTTCTTGTTTGTTCTTCTAACAGACTCATGTTTTTGGAAGATGTTGCTCTCGTTAGATCTCAAACAGGTTTGATCCGAAAATGGGCATTCAGCCACCGAAGGCTGTATCTGCAGTCAGGAGCCAAGCTAATTCTCATAGGCTGGTGCGATGTGATAGAAAACTAAAACCTGAGAGAGACCTGAGCAAGGAAAAATACTTCCTCGTCTAAGCTGGCAAGGAATTTACCATCCTCCCTACTACTAACAGATGCAGTGGAGATTCTATTTTCATTGCTCAACTGCCGTATTAGTTACTAAACTTAAAAGAAGTGAATCACATCTGCCGAAGACCAACATACGATGCTAGCGCAGAAGTTTGAGTAATTTCAGCATTTATTCATCTTTCATTCCTCACTGAATTTCTCAGTGTAATGAGCTGAGGGGAAGCCACGGGAAGCAGAATGTTTGCTGTTGTTCTCAGATGACATGTTATTCTTTAAAGAGACCAAATGTGCTGTGGAACAACAGAAGGCTTTCACCACCCGAGTGTGAGCAAGCCCAAGTCCGTAAAAGGCAGCCGCAGGACCAGGAGACCAGGAAGAGAAGCTGGATGGGGTAGTGTCTTTCTGGAGGATATCTCTGTGCAGGGAGGCCACACACATGGAATTCCCAGGAGCACTGAGGAGGAGGGAAATCTGGAACAAAGTCCCCGGGTGGGAAAAGCAGGGATAAGAAGCAGTCGTTGTCTTCCCGCATCCGCAGGGCTGTAAGGTAGAGGAGGAATGAGATGCATCTCCATTAAGCCAGAGGAAATTCTCAGGGGACTAGCTTCAGATCACTCGAAGGAATAATTATGTGATAAGAATTATAAATAAATATAATATTGCTTCACAAACTTGGAGCAAGGTTAAAATTCAGAATGGACAAGCAGGACTTGATAACCATTTGTCCTGAATACGGAAGGCCAGAATTCTTGGGTGTGATGGGGATATATAGGGTTGGACGTCCAATTCTAAAAGGAAATGATGCCTAGCACAGAGGCATAACACCCGTGACACGAAACCATACATGAGTGACACTTGCCGGCCCCTACACTTCCCTGTCAATTTTCAGTACCTCGTATCTTCCATTCCCCTATTTAGCTGATGCAGGAGAAGGCATCTCTTAACCCTAAGAAAACCCTTTCGGAGTTTGGCCTTGGAGGAAAATGATTCCGTTTAACATTTACCTTCTAGAAAGTACAGGGTGAAGGGAACCCTAGCCATCTGCCTCCTGACCTCCTGTTAGGCCTTCATGATGAAGTACGGCCCATGGCTCACATCCAGCTACCACCTGTTGTTGTAAACAGAGTTTCTGGGCACTTGTCAGACCCGTTTATTTGCTTCTGGTCTGTGGCTGGTTTTGCACGCTAGCAGCGGAGCTGCGAGCTTGAGACAGACCCTGTGTGATCTGCAAACCTGAAAATATTTACTCTCTGAGTCTTCTCAGAAAGTTTGCCAGCCCCGGCTCTGGAACGTCATAAAGGACGTTTCAGACGCTCTCTTTTCTAGACTTAGGTCTGTGGCAAGGGAAGGCCAGACCTGGCAGCAACACCAAGTTACTTTGCTTGGGCAGGTGATGCACCAGATAGAGAGCGGTCTCGTATGGCAATGGCTGCTTTGGAGCTGTCCTCGTGGAGGGGAAAATATGTTCTAGAAAGAATAGTGTATGAGCTAAAATTACAATTCCTTGTAACAGAAACTTGGCTTGGGCTTTTCCTGAGGCAAGATAGTAGGTGTTGGTGATTTTCAGGTCAGTCTTTCTTAGTCGATGAACCCAGGAAGTGGGCCTCAGAACACAGAGCTAGCTAGGGAAAGAGGCTTTGGGCCCCCGCACCCTGAGACCAGGTCTGTCCTCTTAATTCTGTTCTTCTCACTGCTACTTCCTTTTCCCATTTGAAAGTGAAACTTAAAGGGAATATTTAGATTAAGTAAGAGTAAATGAAAAAACTGTCCATTTTAAAGCAAGCATTAAATAAAAACGTGTGCACGCACACAGCACACAAATCCAGCTACGCTTACGAAACCACCACAAAGGGTCAGATGAGGGCGTTTTCTAAGTGAAAAATAACGAGAGAATGTTCTGAGCTCACAGCAAGCTGGGAGTTCTCTTAAGGGAATTCTGAAAGGCATGTAGGAGGCGTGGCATCCTCAGCTTCAAGGGCCCAGCTGGGGCTCCCTGCTCAGGGATGGGTCCAGATGCCTTCCTTTCCAGCCACAGACCCGTCCCTTCGACCTCGGCAGGCTGGTGCGCTCCGTGGCGAGAGCTCACAGCTGCTCTCCAGGCCACACACAGCTTTCGAGCAGAAGGCAGAGGGGTCCACCACTCAAGAGTGCTCGGAGGAAGGAAGCAATTCATTCTGCTGGGGTCCCGTCCAGATTGAATTCGGATTCAAGCCGTAGTCATATTTGTTAAGGAGCTGCCATGTGTCAGGTGCTTTGGCCAGAATTCTGCCATCGCATTGAGTCCTCCCGAGTCATAAGTCTTTGTTTGTTTGTTTTTAAGATTTTATTTATTTATTTGACAGAGATCACAAGGAGGCAGAGAGAGAGAGGAGGAAGCAGGCTTCCCGCCAAGGAGAGAGCCCAATGTGGGGCTCGATCCCAGGATGCTGGGATCATGACCTGAGCTGAAGGCAGAGGCTTTAACCCACTGAGCCACCCAGGTGCCCCCATAAGTCCTTGTTTTACAAGAAAAAGAGACTCAGCATGATCAAGAAGTTGCCTTGGTAGTAGCAAAACCAGGGCTCTAATCCAAACCTGGTGACTCCAGGGTCTTGATCATTGATAGGTGCCAATGGAAGTTTGATTGCTTATTGTTCTGTGGTAAAATGGCAGGGCAGGGGCGGGATGCCTAGCTTTCCACAGTTTTCTCTTTTTTTCTTTTTGCTTTTCTTTCTTTTTTCTTCACTTTCTTTTTGCTTTCCTTTTTTTTTTTTTTTTTTTTTTGCTTTTTTTACTTTTCAAATCCTTCATGGCATGAACATGAGATATTGGTTCAAATAGTTCTGCTGAGAACCTGACATGTTCCTGTGACTTGAAACAAAACGAAACAAAACAAAACAAAACAAGCAGTAGACTCCCCACATTGGTGAAATCAAGCCACTAATCTTTGTAGGCAGATCATTTTTCTTCCTTTCACGGCTTCTCATTTGTTCCCAGCAGCAAAAGGGAGGAGGTGGATGACACACAGAATGCTTCTAGCACGGTGGTTGGCTTACACGAGAGCAGCCCTGAGACCTCCGCTGTGCCTGGCAGCTTTGCCCTCTCTACGCGCTCTGACCCCGACTCCCAAATCTGCTTCTCTCCCCAGTACCCCGTATAGGGTGGCTGAGCTTCCTTTTGCCTCCCTGGTCTTTGCTCCCTTTCCCCAGCTGCTTTAGCTCCTTTAGGTACTGATCATTCTGTGTTGATGCTTGGGGCAGATTCCAGATCCGCCCTTGCTCCTGGAGGTTCCCCCTAGAAGAGCTCTTTGATCTCCCTGCACTCCATTTCCAGGCTTGCCTGGGGTTCTGGAGGAGCCAGACCTTTGGAAGTCTTCACACCGCAAAGGCTCGCAGGCTAGCTAAGGAACTAGACCTTCCCAGGGCAGGTGCCGCCAGGGGGACCGGTGGGATAGGGGCTGGGACTATCCTTGTTTCAAGAAGAAAACACTGATATAATGGCCTTTTCCTGGCAGTCTTAGTGATTGCTCCCGTGTTTCAAATTTCTACTGCCGTCATTTGTGGGGTGGGGGTGTAGGGTGGCTGTTTCTGTTGTTTGTTCTTTCTAATGCTCATCAGTAAACCAGCTGCAGTGTGTGTGTTATTCAGAGACAGCCTTAAAACAATTGTGCATTAGAGACTGATTTTTTTTCAAAACCTGGATAATAACAGAAAGTTTAAATGAACATTTAAGCCACCTTGGCATAGGGGGTAGGCAGGCACTGCCCCATAGAACCCAGAGTCTTTCTGCAGAGAAATGCTTCCAACAAAGACCCTTGTCCCCCATTCTGGACTAGAAATCTTTTATTTCCTTGCAAATTACAAATCTTTTCCAGAATTTTTTTCGGTAAGAATGGATGGAGACATGGTCCTTACATATTACTGTAAACAAACCCAGAAAGGGTCACTTGGACCCCTCGAATTAGGATATGGGCAGTGACCCAGAGGAGAGGAATCCAGAAAAACAGATAGCAATGGAAGAAACCTCTTTTGTGGAGTGTGGTTTATTGTGGGACTGTGTGAGGCAAAGTCACTGGGCTCAGCACCTGGCACTTGTTGGCAAGTTGTTGTTGTTTTTTTTACTCTGAAGATGAAGTATCACATTTCCATTTGCCTGGTAATAAGGAATATTGGAGTCCTCTCCCAGATAACTACAGGCCGGCATTTCTCTGCTTTCTGACTTGGGTTCCTTCAGTACATCTCTACCCTGAGTGGCTTTAGGACGTCCTGTGATGATTTCATGTGTAAAGTCATCTCCCCAAAGGGCTCCTGTATTCCTGCAGGGCCGTGAGTACTTCTGATTCATTCTTGGCAGCCGTGGCTGTACTAGCTTATTAAATATGCTTTAGTTAACTAAGTGAATGAACAAAAGAACAAACAGCCCCTCGAGGCCCGGGGGCAGGCCCCAGAGCATAAGCGGGTGAACGCTTTCTGAGAGGTGCTGTAGCGACACCTAAGGCTAATGACTCCGCCCTCCACGAGGCCTCTCGGCCATGCATGGCATTTAAAGGAATTCTGGAAGGACAACTCAACCAGCAAGCAGAGAGCCCAATGTGGGGACTATTACTCAGCCTTTGTCATTAGAGAGTGAGTCATGTGGACCTGAGCAGAATACAAAACAGAAGGTATGTGAGTTCGGTGAGGGCTGTGCCCAGAGGAGTGAAATCCTGTCAGCCCTGCCTCACTTTACCTCCACGTCACCTTGCTGGGAATGGCAGATTGTGAGGGTGTATATAGGAAGAGAGAAGCTGCACCCTGAGATGCAACATCAGACAGTGAGAAGCTGTTGAAAACGTAGCAAGTTGCCAGACCACGTGTGCTGAGGGCTTTGGGAATGTTGGACGTGAAGGCTCACACTCTCACCCCTCCCCCCCGCTGGTGTTTTCTGCTCATCAGTTCGATACTGAACACAGTCAAGTCAGAATTGAGAGTTGGTAGGTAGTAAACTGAAGGCAGCCTTTGGTCAGACTCTCATCAGCTTTGAAACCTGGTTTTCAAGCTTTGACACCAACCCCATTTTGGAGTTTTGTATTTCCCACGTCCTCCCACCAGCCCTTCTCTGGGCTTCACCATCTATGACAATCACCGGTGTCCCCTTCCCCAGCCAGCCCCGCCCCGGAAGTGCCCCACCCCTCCAGGTCTCCTGGCAGACAACTGATGGGATGGGCAAACCCATCCTCACTCAGTGGGTTCTTCCGTGTAACTTGCTCTTCGACTCCTGTTCCTCATCTGGGTAACAGGCAGGTTTCGGGGCAGCCTTGGAACCTGGGAAGGACTATGGAGATGGCAGGCGCTGACAAGGTTCTTGACTCCACACTGCCCTGCACCGGTGGGTCCGAGGGACATGAATCTGAGAAGGCAGCAAAGCTGGCAAGAAATAGGTCAGAAGCAGACATTGCAGTGGAGGCGAGGATAGAAGCAGTGCTTTGGCTACCACACTTTTGGAAGGGAAGTGGCATTAGTCACTTCAGAAGTATTCCTGTATGCAAAGAGAGCCCCTGAGCATGAGTAAGCAGTCGTCCCCAGCTAGGAGATTAGCAAAACAGAACTCGGGCCAGAGAGGAGCTCACTCATGATATCTCTAGAAAGGAAAAACCAGACACACTAAATTCACTGTTGTTTATACTTTCACATAGAGAGACTTTTAAAACCAAATCCAATGTTCTGTCCTTTTTCCTGTGTGCCCTGCTCAGCATTCAATATTCAGTCAAGGTATATGTTAGCCACATATAGACCTAGTTCTGTATAACCTGACACAAATGGTGATATATGTAATTCCTCCATCCTTAAATTTTTGTTCAATACATAGCCATATGTTTAAAATATGGAGACACTGGCCACCAAGACAGAATGTTGTCTGATATCTACTAGGTATTCAAAAGGGATTTATTGGATTGAATATAAAAAGTTGGTATTGCTTTATGAAATCTTTTTTAGGCAAATCAGTTTATCATAGTTCAATAATATAGGTCAGATTCATCTCTGACTAACCACTAAACTACCTATTTAAAAAATGGAATGGAGGGGCACGCCTGGGTACCTCAGTCAGTTAAGGTGTCTGTCTTCAGGTCAGATTATGATCCCGGGGGTCCTGGGATTGAGCCCCACATCACGTTCCCTGCTCAGTGGGGAGCCTGCTTTTTCCTCCCCCCTCAGACCCCACCCTTTCTCTGTCTGTATCTTGCTCACTGGCTTTCTGTCCTCTCAAATGAATAAATAAAATCTTTTTTAGAAATGGAATGGATTTTCAGCCCTGTGATTTAAGATACTTGGTTTCCATTGTTAAGACCATTCTCGGGATAACAGCCTGTAATACAAAGTAGTGACTTTTATTTCAGAATCTTTTTTTTTAAAGATTTTATTTACTTATTTGACAGACAGAGATCACAAGTAGGCAGAGAGGCAGGCAGAGAGAGAGGAGGAAGCATGACCTGAGCTGAAGGCAGAGGCCCAACCCACTGAGCCACCCAGGTGCCCCTTTATTTCAGAATCTTAAAGCTATCCCAAATTTCAATTCTGCCGAGACTATTAAAAAAAATTTTTTTTTTAAGTTCCTGAGTTGGGGAGTAGGAAATAGTTTTTTGGTATCATGAAGATGTCAGCAGAAATAGATGGCCAAAGTTGGGTTGCTAGGGTAAAGCCCCAGTGTCGGACATAATTTATATTCAGAGAGTTGTGAATTATGAAGTACTTCCACGTTCATGATCTTATAGCTGTTCTGTTGAGTATGCTGAGCAGGTCCCATTTTTAACCAGTGAGAAATGTTAAGACCCAGATAACTGGCGGGAGACCGTCCCATAATGATACCATCACCATCGTCGCTCTGATAGGTGTTTGATGATGTCACTGGGAACATATTCCACAGTCCTTCAGAGAGCTGGACTTCCTGGGGTTCAGACACATCAGTTAACTCCTGAGAGAGTAGACACGTTATACAAAGGTATCCTAACTCCGTCTGTTGCTTAAAAATCTTGGGGTCAATATAATGGCTAGGAGGAGAACCATGGGGATAGAAATCAACCAGCTTAGGTGTTCTGTTCCCTAACTCAAAAATAAAAGAGATGTTATTTTAAGATCTTCTGCTTATTAACTTAATTGGAGTTCCTGTAGCCTGCAGTTGTGTTGGACAAGTCAGAGCTTGGAGTGTTTAGTCCAGTAGGGATGTTAGAAATGCACGTGGCAAATTATCAAATATTTAAGAGGACCTTTCGACTATTTCATATGCATTTCCAGGTCACAGTGTGGAGTCAAATTCAGCTTGACAACCATCTTTGGATGCCTATAAGCTGAGAACTATGTATTGGTTAAAAATCAAATAGGATTTAAAAAAATCAGATAGGATAAAATAAGGAACTACTGATAAAATATTAAGTTCTGGAAAACGAAGGAGAATCTTCACAATTGTGAGACTTTTCCCACACTACAAAAGCTTTGATTAAACCCACAGTGACAATGTAAACGCCACTTTGTTTTTACTTTTATTTTTGTGCCCAATGATTTCATTATGACTTAACCATAACCTATGCTCCCCAAAACCAATGTAAAAAATATATAGATCGAGGGGGGAAAATGCAGCTTGGGAACTCTTCAAGCCCATCGCCGTATGAAGCAAAACTATCTCTGTGCAACACATTGTGTTTTCTAAGAGCTGCTGAATGCAAGTATTAAGAACAATAATGAGGTGAACTATTTCCAGCTTATTCTCCCTCTTAACATTTTCTGTCTATAATATTTCGCTGTTCATCAATTATCACTAATTTTTAAAGCACATTTACAAAGCCATTTAACATGGACAGTGTAAAACTTTGAGAATCTTAATAGTTGTACTCAATCATTTCTCCATTAAAAATATATTATATGAAAATGTCTTTCTTTTGGCCTTGTTTAACACAGATTTTTGTAGATGTACCCCCTCAGTAATTTTTTTTTATAAAGTAATATATGGTCACTGTAGAAAATAGGAAAGGCTGAAAACCTGTAAGGAATAAATAAAACACCCAGACTCCCACTCTTCACCAAAGACCATTTTAAGATTTTATTTATTTATTTGACAGACAGAGATCACAAGTAGGCAGAGAGGCAGGCAGAGAGAGGAGGGGAAAGCAGGCTCCCTGCTGAGCAGAGAGCCCGCTGCCCGGGCTCAATCTCAGGACCCTGGGATCATGACCTAAGCCGAAGGCAGAGGCTTTAACCCACTGAGCCACCCAGGCGCCCCCATCAAAGACCATTATTAACAACTTGGTGCATTTCCTGGGCATTTTTAGCATAGTTGAGATGGATAGGCATACACATTTTGAAACCACTACACAATACAGTTTCAGTAAGGCAGAAGAAATGATAAATTCTGATAAAATGAAACCTCCAACAAGTTTTCTGAGTATCTTTGCCTTCTATATTTTTAAATCTATTATATAAATATCATCTTATTTGGGATTTCCTTAAACCTTTTCAGCATGAAAGTAGCTTAAAAAGTCCTCCTCTGGCTTTTAAAGCTTAATTGTATATGTTAGACTGGAAAGATTTTTTTTTTTTAAGATTTTATTTATTTATTTCACAGACAGAGATCACAGGTAGGCAGAGGGGCAGACAGAGAGGGAGGAGGAAGCAGGCTCCCCACTGAGCAGAGAGCCCGATGCAGGGCTCGATTCCAGGACCCTGGGACCATGACCTGAGCCGAAGGCAGAGGCTTTAACCCACTGAGCCACCCAGGCGCCCCTGGAAAGATTTTACGGTGACCAACCAGAAGGTTTGAGGACTGCCACTCTTGTAAGACATCCTGCCTCCTCTTCCATCAGATGTATGGAAACAAGAGAGGCAAAGAGACCTCGTCAAGTCATCCAAGACTTTTATGGTCTCATCCCTGTCATCCATGGTCCCACAGCCCCTCATTGCTTCCTCACTTAAAATGGAAATGCAGTAACACACGTACACACATCACAGCAGTCAGTCCAGTGAGATACACATGTATCAGTCAGAATCGGCCTCCAGGGAGGGGGCTGGGGGGCTCAGTCAGTTAAGCAGCTCTTGATTTGGGTTCAGATCATGACCTCTGATTCTGGGAGATCATGATCTCGGGTTCTGGGATTGAGCCAAGCCTTCTCTTTCTCTCTCTCAGATAAATAAATGAATCTTTTTTAAAAATTAAAAAAAATAAGTAAATATCCACCACTCCCCACCATATAGATGAATGAATAAATAAATACATATTTGCATAAGCAAATTATAGTTCTAAGTAGTGATCAGTTTACTAGGAAGTAAAGAGAGCAGAGGAATATGATAGAATTTAATGGTGGTAATTTAAGCTAATCTGGTTCCAGGACAGGCTTTTCTGAAGGGAGGACCATTGAATTGGAGTTCCAGTGATAAAAGGGAGACAAAGATGCAAACATCAGGAGGGAAGGGAGATGGGAGATGGGCAGCAGATGGGGCAGCCCTGAAGTGAATGAGAACTGGGCCAGTTGGAGAGAACTAGGGGAGTATGGCTGGGACAGTGAGCAAGGAGAGGCTGAGAGAAGGGATGATGAGAAAGGAGCTTGTTGTACTGTGTTCTGATTACACTAGGAAACTGGGATGATTCACACCAAGGAGGAGTGTGATAAGCCTTCTGCTTCAAAACGAAGTGTTCTGTGGAAAATGGGGCAAGGATAAAAGGACAATTTAGGAGGCCAAGGGGAGAGACTTACAAGAGCCCAGCTACTTTGGCAAATTTTGGTACGTAGTTGAGAAAACAACAAATTAAAAACAATTATAAATTTTCCTAGGTGATTTCAAAGGTGTCTAAGTGGATTTTGGGAAAATCTGGAGAAACTTGTTTTAATGTTGTGTCTTAATCAGCAATATGATTTGCCCAGACTTGTGGGGAAAGAGAGGTATACACCCCCATAACAGGGAGGGAAAGCCACAGGCCCTACCCCATAAAATCAAGGGTATTCTAAGACTTAGAGGAGGCAGATTGTTTTCATTTTCAGTTCAGATAAATTGGGGGCTCTTAAGGAAAAGAACATGTGAGGGTGTCTCGGTGGCCCAGTCCCTTAAATGTCTGCCTTTGGCTCCAGTCAGGATCCCAGGGTCCTGGGAAGGAGCCCTGTGTCATGTTGGGGCTCTCTGCTCAGCGGGGAGCCTGCTTCTCCCTTTCCCTCTGCCTGCCACTCCACCTACTTATGCTGTCAAATAAATAAATAAAATCTGAAAGGAAGAAAGAAGGGGGGAGGGAAGGAGGAAGGAAGGAAAGAAAGAAAAGAAAAGGAAGAGGAAAAAAAAAAAAAAAGAAAAGAAACAACCAGACTATGGACCAGCCCTAGATGCCCAAGGATAATACGCAGGTAACTTCCCATAAAGCATGTCCACCTGCCACCAGAAACTAGTGCAACAGGACGTGGATGTGAAGTCAGCCTTACACAAAAGGGCAACACTACGTAATCTCATTAATACAAAATCCTAAAGCAGGCAAAACTATTCCAAGTGAAGACAAATCCCTTGTGGTGGTTTATGGTTTTAAGGGTGGGGGGTGGAAATAAGATGGGTAGATGTGTGATAAAAGGAGCACAAGGCTAATCTAAGGCTATGCATGGTATGGTCCTTTCAGCTTCTCTACACATTAATGAATCTTTGTAATAAAATCTGAGGATGAAAAGCTAAGGGCTTTTCAGGGCCTGTGTCCTAGGGACTGCTGCTCTCGATTCAGAAGAATTCATCTTCAGGGGCACCTGGGTGGCTCAGTGGGTTAAGCCTCTGCCTTCGGCTCAGGTCATGATCCCAGCCAGGGTCCTGGGATCGAGCCCCTAATCGGGCTGTCTGCTCAGCGGGGAGGCTGCTTCCTCCTCTCTCTCTCTGCCTGCCTCTCTGCCTGCTTGTGGTCTCTGTCTGTCAAATAAATAAATAAATAAAAATCTTAAAAAAAGAAGAATGTCTTCAGATTTGTAATAGGAAGAGCAAATCACTAGCATCTTGTATAGACCATGATATACCCTAATTGTTTTGTCTTCAAACAGATAGCCCTAAAGTGATACTATGTTTCTCTTTGAATCAATGGCTTCAACCCCTAATCCTCAATGGATATTTTAATGAAATCATCAAATATGTTCCTTTTTCTTTCCTTTTCTGGTAAGTAGTCTACAGACAAAGTAGCTCTTTTTAATGCCCAATATTTGAGGAAAGCTGTTTGCAGATCCCAGCACTCCCAGTTCAGATAACACCATGGGGCATGTGTGTTCCGCAGAGGTCCCCTAACATCTGCGCAGCTGCATCTTGTGTTACTGTCACCTTTCTCACTAGCTAATTTTAACAAAAGCAGGTTGAAAGCTGTTGTGTTTATTCAGTCTTTCAGACAATTCTGGAAGGTCAGGATTATTTTCACCGCGTCTGCTACTTGAGGAAAGCACGAGGTAGAGAGCTTAGAGAAGTCATTCAGGGTCATGTACTGAGGAAGGGCGAAATAGAAGCTTTCTCCTGGATGAATTAAAAAGCTCTTGCCCTTTGCGGTTTTGTCTTAAACCTGCCTAACTTGTTAATCTGATTTTTCAAAAATAATTTTACTAATTCAGTGGTCTCACATTTAAGTCTTCTCATTACTTTATATTCATCCTGCGAGACCTTTGGTGTAAATACGGAACGGAGCCAATACTTTGTTGAATCAAGAGGCATTGGGCAAATCAGTCTGATCCTCACTCTGGATTTTTAAGACACAGTCATCTCCTTTGTGGCAGACAGCAGAAGAAAGCCTCAGAAGAAACAGCTTTGTAATAATTTCTTTTGAGACTTTAGTAATTAATCCTGGAATAGAATTCAAGGTGGATTTGCCTTAAACGGAATCACACAGTGTACCAACTGCTTTCTTGTTCTCAAAAATGCACATGTTGGACAAGAGCATTTAGGGCGGTTTGGAGTTGTTTGCCATATTTAAAAGAATGAACAACGTTTTGCATGAAGTTTTCTAAAGCATATGTAGTTGTTTACACAGGTTGTGCACTTGCTTCCCAAAATGTTTTAAGATTTTATTTATTTGACAGAAATCACAAGTAGGCAGAGAGGCAGACAGAGAGAGAGGGGTGGAAGCAGGCTCCCCACTGAGCAGAGAGCCCGACATGGGGCTCCATCCCAGGACCCTGGGATCATGACCTGAGCCGAAGGCAGAGGCTTTAACCCACTGAGCCACCCAGGCACCCCCCAAAATGTTTTTTAATTAATGTTCACATCAATAATGTGTAATGTTGCTGTTATCTTCCAAATGTAGCATCTCTTTTTCTGAACGTAGAATACTAATTGTAAACAATAAAGGGTCATGATAGGTATTCATCAAATAAATATTTTAGGAGCTCATTTAGCATTTTTTTGAATGAATGAATGAAAGCACAACTACAGTCTTTTTGAAATTATTTTTTCTATAATGTTACAGGCTAAACTTAAAGGGCATGTTTTCCTTTTTTACTGACAAAATTTCTTTGTCATTGAGTTAGTAATAAAAATTCTTTGGTTGAAAAAAAAAAATTCTTTGGTTGAGCTGAGAGAAATTTACAAGCTGATACTCTGTGTCATTTAAAATGAAAGCAACTGGGGGCACCTGGGTGGCTCAGTCCGTCTGCCTAGGATTCAGAGTCCTGGGATGGAGCTCCTTATCGGGCTCCCTGCTCAGCAGGGAGTCTGCTTCTCCCTCTGCCCCTGCCCCCTCCCTGCTCGTGCTCACACTCTCTCAAGTAAATAAGTAAAATCTTAAAAAAAAAAATTATTTAAAATGAAAGCAACTGTTACAGTTTTCATTTCTCTGGATACTGAAGAAACTCTCCTGAGATGCACTCCAACCCGTTCTAGGACACTGTTCACCTGGCTGGGATGAAGGGTGTGACCAATACTGTGCCACTGAGATGACAGCCAATCAGACTGAAATGAAGAGACCATAGTCTGTCAGTTGGGAAAAGAGCTTTTGTTTCAACGTGTGCCAGTTGAAAGGTCATGGGTTATTGTCACAACCCTGTACCTACATTGGTGGTGGCATCTTTGAAGATCTTGGAATTGGGAAATCAGTCTGGCCCCATCTGCATGCATTGCTACCAGCTGTGTATAGATGTTCCAGACTGAGGTTGCAATCAAAGTAGCCCATACCCCTGAGTGAGAGCAGCCCAGAGATGTTGGGTCATTCCATCCAGTGTTGTGGTTGGAAGACTTATGGAACCCTTCTGCCCCTGGAGCAGATGGGGGCTCGGTATTGTCGGACTGTTGTAGTTCCCATGTGAGAGTTCTCGCTACCACCAGATTTGAATGAGACCACAGAAGAGGAGAAGAGGGAAATCCCCATAGAGTCAAAGAGGATGTGGCGATTGCTCCACACTGAATGTTGGTGTAAATGCTTCGGGTTGATTAGAGGGTGTCTGAACTTGGGCTCGCTGCCGTGGCCCAAAAATGCAAAGGAAAGATGGTCAGACGGTACTCTTCCGGGCAGTTCCCATGAAGAGGGAACAAAGAAGCCTATAAAATATAAATGTAAATTTAGAAAGTGTTTCTGAGGAAAGTACTGCATATTGACTTAGGCCTTCTTTTGGCGTTCAACCACCTGGCCGCTGATGGCAGTAATGCCTTTGCAAACAAGTGGCAGAACCCGGCTGGTTCTGAACCTAACCTCCAAAGCCAGAGGCCATATTTCTTCACTCTTTCGGTAATTTGGGTTCAAAGTGCAGTCTCTTAACAAGCTCCCTGCTTCAAAAGCCCCAACCTCTTTGTTTTGGTATGCTTGCTTAAACATGTCTTTCAAAGAGCTGGGTTTGTAAATACGACTTTATTATAATCTCCTTTGCTTTTAAATATAGACTGTCAAGTGTATTTCCATAGGCTAACTTCGTCCCCTACTTCAAACTCTTTCTCGTATTAAGTTAAAACATTGTAGCCAAGGCTGTGTCCTGCCAAAAAATGCAAAGCAGTTCACCTGTACCTGTGGTCCACGCGGACAAATAGAAGGACCCGTCGGTTTCTTAGTAGCTGAGTGTGTTTTTAAACGTACGTTTCCATTTCATTATTTTCTAGGTATATAATTAGTCCTTTGATTTCTTCTGTGATGCATTAGTGTAGATGAATATTTTTAATCTCTATCCAAATGGATTTTAATTGACACTCTTGTCACTGATTTTAAGTTGTACAACGTTGTAGTCCGAAAATATCGGCCAGCCTATGTTATGTTTGGGAATATCCTTCGGACACACAGTAATGTGATATTCTATCTTTTTTGTAAAGTAAAAAGTTCATTATATAGTTATTAGTTCAACACTGTCATTATATTATTTAAATACCTTATGACACATTATTTTGTTTGTCTCCCAAAGCTCTAAAAGACTGTTTTGTCTTGGGGTGCTTGGATGGTGCAGTCAGTTGAGCGTCTGACTCTTGGTTTTGGCTTAGGTTATGACCTCAGGGCCTTGCAACGGAGCCTGTGTCACGGTCTGCTTGAGACTCTCTTTCCCTCCACCCCACGTGCTCATGCTCACATTCTCTCCTTCTCTCTCTCAAATAAATAAATAAATCTTTGAAGAAAAAAAAATACTGTGTTGTCTTAAAGATTTTCACAGAATTCCCCCTATTTCCCCTTGAAATTTTAATATTTGAAAATGACCCCCTGCATTATACGGACTTACTATGCACTGTACCTTATATAGACAAATGTTTTCTTGTCCCATTCGTCTTGAGTGACCTTTTATCAGAATTAATATTGCAAGTCACTGAAACGCGCAAAGTTAGTTGAAATGTGCGACCCTTTTATTTTGCCTTTGCTACTTCACTTGTTTCATGTGATATCTTTTTTTTTCCCCCCTTTTTCTGCAGTTTGCCAAGGCACCAGTAACCGGCTCACCCAGTTGGGCACTTTTGAAGACCACTTTCTGAGCCTTCAGAGGATGTTCAATAACTGTGAGGTGGTTCTTGGGAATTTGGAAATTACCTACATGCAAAAGAATTATGACCTTTCCTTCTTAAAGGTTAGTTCCATCAATTTGACCGTCTTACCCAAATATGATAAAAAGAAATATAACCTCAATGTATTTGCTTTTGCTCTGGCAGCTATAAGTCCTGGGGAGCTACAGATGCAAGTCTTATCAGAAAACCACTCCTCCGGCTAGTGTCAAGTTACAGCTATGAAATAATACAGAGAAGCAGGCCGACTGGCCTTCCACCATCATTGTACATCCTGATATTAAACGTCTAACCATTGCGTTAGCTGTATTGGCTCTTTAATTGGAACTTTATTTTTTTTTTAAGATTTTATTTATTTATTTGACAGACAGAGATCACAAGTAGGCGGAGAGAGGAGGAAGTAGACTCCCTGCTGAGCAGAGAGCCCGATGGATGTGGGGCTTGATCCCAGAACCCTGGGATCATGACCTGAGCCGAAGGCAGAGGCTTTAACCCACTGAGCCATCCAGGCGCCCCTAATTGGAACTTTAAAATAAGTTCCACCTTGTAGCTTTTTCCTGTTTTCTTGGTGCAAATACTCCCACTACACTTGATTTCCAGCTACACGGCTTCACACATTTCCCAAATCTTTCATAGTAGGCTCTGGTGAGCCAAAAGGACCCAGCTCTGAAGGCTTCAGAGTTTGGTCATAGCCGAATTGGTCTTCTGGGTTGTTGTTGTTGTTGTTGTGTTTCTAATAAGAGAGCATGCGAGACAGATACAAAATAAATTAATAAAACGTTCTCATTTTATTCTGAGTGTCCCGAAACCACGTGAAATGAGAATCCCAGCATTCCTGAATAATGCACTTCACCCTTCATTACTGCCAGCAGGCTCAAGGGACAAAAGTGTAGGAGTCATCGGGAATCCTGTCACCCCTCCCCCACCCATGTCCTCCACTGTAGTCCTCTACCTGCCTTATGTCGTCGGTCACTCGTGTGCGTGGTTCACTCATGTGTCCTGGGCTTCCTTGACCCATTTTTGACCTTGCATTCTGGAACTCCTCACAAGAGAAACAGCGTGGTCCTGTTTTGTCTCCTCAGACGATCCAGGAAGTTGCCGGCTATGTACTGATTGCCCTGAACACAGTGGAGAAGATTCCCTTGGAAAACCTGCAGATCATCCGAGGAAACGTGCTCTATGAAAACACCCATGCCTTATCCGTCTTATCCAACTATGGCACAAATAGAACCGGACTGCAGGAGCTTCCTCTGAGAAACTTACACGGTGAGAGGCCCCAGGCACGGGGACACTGTGACTAGGAAGGTGCCTGGCGAACCGGTCACTTTTCTGAATGCCACTCAGAGAAGTCTCGTATCCGTCAAATACAGATGCACCGAGTGCTAGTTACATGCCCGAGACACGGAGATAGAAATTAAAGAAGACAGTCAGTGATGGGAAGGGAAGATTTAAACCAGGTACCACTTGCCCTGTATCCCTGTGGAGAGACCTGGAGAGTCAGTAAGAAATGGCAGTGGTTCCTGGAAACAGACCGGACGACCTTGGCTGGGGTTCTGGCTCTCTGTGCCTAGGGAGGGAGTAAACGGCCGGTCCTGTTACCTGGACCTCGGGTATAAGGGACGTGCATTAAAAACCTCCCCTATCTGAGGCCGCTTTCAGAATGACACTGTCACACAGAACATGACTTAAGGACAGAGACAGTGATAGTAAGGACAGAGAATGACGGTATTGCAGAGTTTGAATTCCCGCAAGTGGGACACTTATGCAGGTCCTCTGAATCAAAGCTAAGGAAGAGGGTAGGAGAGACAGGAAGTTGATTTAAACAAAATTGAAGGTAATGGAAGCTTGCCCTCGCAACGTGGTAGGGGCGGTGCTGGTGCCAGTCCTGTTACTTTGTGAACATCAGGCCCAGCCCCTTCCTTCATCACAGGTGTTTACACTCCCACCGTCTTACACATAGAGAAATGGTGGCAAAGTAATCCTCCTAAGGTTCCAAATTCATTAAAAAAAAAAAAGGCCAAGAATGGCCACTGGAGTCTTTACCCTTCCCCTGTGCTATGCAGTTGTGATGGGAAGGGGGCCCACCAGGAAAGAGGGGGTGCCAGCAGAGGGTGCAAAACAGGGGGAGTCCTGGGCGTGGTCAGAGCCTGGCAGACAGCGGCGCTGGGATGAGGCAAGGCATCCAGACCCGGGCTCCAAAGCGGCTGGCACCGCCCTCTAGTCGAACTCCTGGGTTTGGCCATCCTATGAAATGGCCCTAAGACTTTCCACCCAGCACGTTAGGTGCTCACAGCACCCACACGCATAGTCCGCATTTATGCTGATACTAATTTGTGCTATTTACACATTTTGCAAAATGGTATGTGCGTCCAGCATGCCTCGATCTGCCCGTCTGGCCTCATGCTATGTCATGGTGACGGGCAGATGCGGTTAAGAGCGTGGACCCTGGAGCCAGACTGTCTGGGTTCCAGGCCTGGTTCCATCACTCCCCAGCCAGATGCCCCTGGAGCAGGTTTTCTCTGTGTCTCAGCTTCCTCGGCTTTAAAAATGTGGGTAACAATGGTTACACACTTCCTGGGCATGGGGGGAAAATTAAGGGAATAACTACGGAAAAAGCACTGAGGAGTTCTCACTCCCCTTGCTGGTGTTCTTTCCGCTGTTGATATGGGGTTGTATGTGGGCACATGATTTCTTGATATCAAATAACTATTTAATGTGAAATTTTCCATACTATTCAAGTGCTGTTACTAAAAATTAACTCAGTGCCCACCACAAAGAATAAAATCATTAAGTACTGAAAGTAAAAATAGAAGAATGACGGCATTCAGGCCAATGGCCTCTTTCTCTTCTAAGTTACTCTCTTCTATGTCAGGGGCACCCGAATCGTCTAGCACCTTTGCTGCCTTATTTTCACTTCTCACGGTGGCAGACCGTCGGTGTTCTGTGAGGCCCGACCGTGACCTTCCATCGTACGCTCTTTCTTGGCACCTGGGTCTGTCGTCCCGAGGGTCACAGCGGCCTTGATGCCCCTACTTTGTGGTTCCAGTTCTGACCTCTTATTAGAGATTTACCCTGTTGACTCTCGCTGCCTCCTGACCGGATGTCCTCTCCTGATTGTCCTGCTGTCATCTCTGACTTTAAACCCAATGCTCCATGGTTTGGCCCTTTCAGACCTCCCAGTCTTCCTTCTGCGGTTTTCTCCACCATCCGCCGGAGAGAACGCCTGCCTATCCCACCGACACGTGTTGGCTCCGGTCTTCTGGCTTCAGAAAGCCTGTTGTCCCCTCCCCTCCTCGGGCCACACGATGCTCTGGGAAGTGTCGTTCTCTGTGACAGCCTCGGAGCTCCTTCTGGGGAGGACCCTCTCTTTCCTTGGGGCGGGTCTGCTCCCTGCCTGGGGAGCTGCTGGGCATTATCTATGTGTCTGTGTCTCCGTTACCGGTGGGGGTAGGACCGTTGTGACGATTAGCTAAGATCGTGTGTTTCAGTAAACCAGCAGAATACCTGGCTGTGTCCTGTGTCCCACGGGGTCTTGGGGGGAAGGCATTAGCTTGTCAACCACGTGACCCCTCGGGCTCCCCTGGCCCATAGTCCTTCCTGCCAGTGGCATTCCTGGTGCCTGCCACCTCCTCTCCACACCTAGAGAGCCTTCTCGCCCCCTTCGCTCCCCTGCCACCTTTTCCACTGAGGACCTCACAGCATCAGCCCCTTCTCCTGGCCTTGCCAGCCCACAGTGCATGTCTGCCATGCCCCTCCGCCCCGTGTACCCCATTCACTTTTACCCCACACGGCTTCCTTCCTTCCCATATTTCCGCATTCCGATGGTCTGTGGTCCAAGGCCAGTTTTATGGGAAAAGCCTAACTCCTCCGTGTCACTATCACCCCTCATCGCTTAGCTGCCTCCCCCACCCCCACCCTGCCCCCGCCAGAGCTCTGTGGGGGGTCCTGCTTTAGCAGAACTCCAGATGTAAAGAAATGCATGCGTACTTTGCGGAAGTTTACAGACCTGGCAGTGTGGTCACTAAGGTTCTTTCCTGCGCAGAAATCCTCCAAGGCGCTGTGCGCTTCAGCAACAACCCCCTCCTCTGTAACGTGGACAACATCCAGTGGCGGGACATCGTTGACGACAATTTTGTAAGCAATATGTCAATGGACTTCCAGAACCACGCAGGCAATTGTAAGTGCTCCAGAAAGTCCCCTCTGCCTGTAGCTCCTATGTTTAGGGGGGAGGGGTGGGGGGAGGTGAACACAGAGTTGTAGCATGTTGGGGGTTGGGGGGGTGGCAGAGAGCAGATTAATCTAAACCAAAAATAACAATAAACAATTGCTCTGCCTGCTAGAAGAGCGCTTATTCAAGACCGAGGGGAAGTCTGTCTTTCGTGGAGACAGCATGCCTATGAGCTGGGCAGATCACCCCCCCACGACAACGGAGCCCTCATGTGGCTGTTGACTGGAGCTGTCAGTGCTGGCCTGGGGGGCCTCTCCCATCTTGCCCAGAGGAGACAAGCCATGCTTTTGTGTGCTTCCGGTTGGCTGCTGAGCCTCAGAGCAGTGCCAGGCCCTCTGGAAACACGGGAGGCTGACCTCTGGCCTCCTACAATAGAGCCCCAGCAAAGTTGGGCGCAGTGCACAGTGGTAGGGGTTGGGGGGGTGTTTGTCCATATTCCCTTTGGTGCCCATAACCTGGTCCCTGCCACTCATCGGCGAAGCGGCCCGTGCCAGGGGGAGGCTGGCGGGGGGCCAGGCTGTAGGTCAAGGCTGCACCACTTGGACCCTTGGCAACACTTGTGGGAAACTCTGAAGACACATGCTTACAGTTACCAAGCTCCTCTCCCTGGTCTTTCAATCCTTTAAAATAAGTCATCACCATTTCCTGCTTCTCTGTTTCCCTAAACTGTGCAATGCATACGCGTTTTTGTGCGGGGTTTCTTTGTGGGGTTTTGTTTGTTTGTTTATTTATTTATTTTTGGCCTCAAAGAATCTGGAGCTCCTGTGGATCTTCAAAATTGACTAGAACCCCTTTCTTGTTACTTCATTGTATATTATTTTATTTGTTTGCTTCCTTATCGTACTGAAATACCCTTAACGTGAAATTTCCCATCTGAACCATTCTTTAAAACGATACAGTTCGGTGGTGGTACAAGTACATTCCCGCTGTGGTACAGTCATCACCACTGTCCATCTCCGGAACTCTTTTCATCTTGCAAAACTGAAACTCTGTCCCCGTTCCACGGAGCTCCCCCTCCCACTCCCCCAGCCCCTGGCAACCACGAGGCTGCTTTCCGTCTCTCTGCATGTGACTGCTCTAGGGACCTCCCAGAAGGGGCGTCACATAGTCCTTGGCTTTCTGTGACTGGCTTCTGTCACTTGGGTTACTGTCTTCAAGTTTCCTCCACATTGTGGCATGTGTCAGAATTCCTTACCTTTACATGGATGAGTATTCCGTTGTCCATCGGGTGGATATCTGTGTGCACGTGTTCTGTTGGTCCATTCATCAGCTGGTGAGCTTTTGGGTTGCTTCCACCTGTTGGCAGTTACAAATAATGCCACTGTGAACTTGAGTGTCGAGCCCCTTTGTTTTATAAATACAGGATTCTGACAGATAGTCAACATGGCAAGAAACTGCAGACTTTATTCTACAATGCAGAATTTTGTATTACCCATGACGTCCAGCTTAACCTTTCCTCAGCTATCTGATGGACAATGGGGAGGTTGAATTGTGGACGTTTATAACAACATCCAAAAAAACGGACGCTGGGCAGCTGTGAGGCTAGTATGGGTTTGCCATAGACTAGAACCAAGAGCCCAAATGGCACACTGTCCTCATCACACCAAGACCATGAGGAAGGCCCTGAAAAAAAATATTGGGAAGGAAGGAAGACTCTTCCAATAACAAGATTCAAATAAGACAAGGCTACGAACTGCAGACCGATAAGTGTTGGGTTACGAATATGTAAGAACATGTAAGAATAAACCAGAGACAGAGAAAAGAAAGACAGTAAGAATAAGCCTCACTAAATTAAATGTCCATAGGGGCACCTGGGTGGTTCGGTGGGTTAAAACCTCTGCCTTTGGCTCGGGTCATGATCTCAGGGTCCTGGGATGGAGCCCCGCATCAGGCTCTCTGCTCAGCAGGGAGCCTGCTTCCCTCTCTCTCTGCCTGCCTCTCTGCCTACTTGTGATCTCTGTCAAATAAATAAATAAAATATTTTTAAAAAATTAATTAAATGTCCATAAAGAAATGACATTTCAGGCAAATGAGGGAAAAATTTATTATTCAGTAAATTATTCCAGAATGATTGAACTATTAAGGGGAAGATATCAAAGTGCCTGAACTATAAGGGTTTTTTAAAAAAAGAACACTATCCACCTGCCACTTGCATTCTCCTCATTAATTACCTGACCAGTGACGAGATGAAGAAGCTGCCATGCTCCTTGTGGGAAGGGAAACCCTGCCCTTGCCTAGAGCTTTTCAAGCCACACATGCCTTCTGAGAACTTGTCGAATTTAATTTTTATCCAGGAAAATCTCATAAGACGATTTAAGTATTATATGGACAATGGATTTAAGAATCAAAAAGGTTACCCAGTATGCCCCCACGTGATGTTATCGTTGATATAGTTTGGAATTTGAAGTTTGATTAGGTGGGTTTCCTTAAGGGGAAATTAAAATAAATCAATCATCCCCTTTGCACACCAGTGTAAATTCCCAATCGTATTATATACAATAATTTACTGAATATATATGTAAGTGCTAGAAGGAAACATAAAGATGCTTATTGGTATTTTCAAGCTAAAGAAAAGCCCAGTCAGGTGGCATACAAGAAAACTTCCATATGAAGAAATCTTAACAACAAGCAGGAAAATATTGTGCATCATCTGCTTGCCTTAGAAAAGGTTAATATTTTTGATAATATGACGGTGTAAAGTAGTCTTAGGTATCCCAAGAAGAAGGTGAGCCTCCCAATTAAAGAAAAAAAGGGGGGGCCAAAGGCATGAGCAGTTTGTACCCCCCCAACACACACATGATGCCTAAGAAATAAAGTAAAATGTTATTCCTTACTATAATTTTAAGAAGGTCAAAATAAAATAAAGAAGCATCATTTTTGCCTTTGCAAAAGATTTGAGTTCCTTTTGATTTCTAGATACCTGGATGAGGAGAGGTGTCGAGAAGCAGAAATCCTCATCCTCTTCTTCGGGGCATATACATCAATAAAATATGGTCAGGGTAGAATTTTAGCAATATGTGTTAAAACTTTAAAGTATGCACTCCTCATGTCTAGGAATACAAAGAAAAAAATAAGGGGAGTGAAAAGTATAAAGATATAGAAAAATGCTTTTGTGCGAGAATATTCCTTACAGCCTTACCTATAATGAATTTTAAAAATAACTTACATATCTAAAAATAAGAGATTAGCTAAAGAAATATGGTATAGCCATGCTGTTGAAAATCATGTTACTGGAGTGCCTGGGTGGCTCAGTGGGTTCAGCTTCTGCCTTTGGCTCAGGTCATGATCTCTGGGTCCTGGGATTGAGCCCTGCATCGAGCTCCCTGCTCAGTGGGGAGCCTGCTTCTTCCTCTCCCTCTGCCCCTCCCCCTGCTCATGCTCTCACTCTCTATTGCTCTCTCTCAAATAAATAAATAAAATCTTTTTTTACAAAGAGAAAATCATGTTATGTAAAAGTATATTTAAAGGCATGGAAAAATTGCTGTAACATTTTTATTAGCTTTTTTTAAGTTATGATACAAAATACAGTGTGATGTCAATTCCTCTATATGCATATGCTTGTATATAAATATTGATTACCTCTGGGTGATTCTCATTTCCTCCTCTTGCTTTTTTCTATTATCCATATTTTATATAATTTGCCTACATTTCCTTTTCTGTAACAGAGGGTTAATAATAGAATTATAAGCAAACCTTGATTCATGGGTTGGCAGATGTCTCCACTACAGGAAGAGGCCATTAAGCATTTTCATTTTAAATGTTTTTGTTTTGTAAACCCATCACATGTTTATAAAAGGGGTTTGAGAAATATGAGGAAGGATAGGGTAAAGAGAAAAAACAATGTATCGCGGTCCAGACACAGGGACTTTCACCACTTCCGTGTACTGCTTTTGCTCTTCCCGCCTCTCTGTTCCTGTCCCTCTGCTTCACAGCGCACAGCCCACGTCGTGCATCTGGGGTTTGGCCTCCCCTTCTCTCCTGATTCCTAGGAGCACCAGCATTGCCGTGCCAGCCTTCACCCCTGGGGTGATGGGAAGGATATTGTGTCTCATGAAAGGGGTGCCCTGGTTCCACAGTAACTTAGGAAATCATCAGCTCTTCCCATTTGAAATCTAGATTCTACCAGGAATTAAATTCTTCCTGACTGTGGGAGACTTTGGGACATAGAGAAACTCCAGTAGGTTCCCATGTCTTTGCAGTGAG
This sequence comes from Taxidea taxus jeffersonii, assembly GCA_003697995.1. NCBI lineage: Eukaryota > Metazoa > Chordata > Mammalia > Carnivora > Mustelidae > Taxidea > Taxidea taxus. Next base: position 1,644 of record RCUC01148834.1, on the reverse strand, counting down.
ATATACCTGCACAGCTGATCTTTTTTTTTTTTTTTAACTTATTTGACAGAGAGAGAGAGAGATCACAAGTAGGCAGTGAGATTGGGGGAAGCAGGCTCCCCACTGAGCAGAGAGCCCCGATGTGGGGCTCGATCCCAGGACCCGAGATCATGACCCGAGCTGACAATAGAGGCTTACCCACTGAGCCACTCAGGCCCCCCAGCTGGTCTCTTTTTAACAAACTTTGGTGGTCAACCTGTCTCTCAATCTCTATCTCTCTCTCTCTTTTTTTTAACTAGCATATAATGTATTATTTGCTTCAGGGGCGCAGGTCTGTGAATCATCAGGCTTATACAATTCACAGTGCTCACCATAGCACATACCCTCCCTGATGTCCATCCCCCAACCTGTTCTCTTTATACAGGTGAGAGGCTTTGGTTAAGTATCCCCATGCTAGTAAAAACAAAAAGACAACGAGTGAGATTAAAAAACCTTTGCAGCTGTAATCTGTGGTTGATCCCTGCAAACACTGATTGATCGACATCAAATATTTCCACGCAGTATAGCTCGCAGATCAATAGCTAACATTCAGCTGATCAGCAAGGTGACGCACACTATGAATATTCGACCCTTCGAGCAGTGTTCCATGCCCCTGTCTGGCTTTGGGTCTAGGAGTCTTTATTTGCAGGAGCCTGGGTGCCCTAGGATCACTGATCCTCAGGTCACTCGAGACGGGCAGAGTGAGAATATAGGGGGTCATACCCATCCCACCAGACTGGACACCCTTAGGGCTGTTGGAGAGGCTGGAAAATTCTCCAAGCCTAAACACATGTGGAAATTGGACCATTTGAACCCCCGTGTTCACAGCCATGATAAGTCGCTCATTACTCTCTGCCTCAGTTCCTGCAGCTGAAACGTAAATAAGAACAGAATGCGGTTCATCTTTTATTTTTTTTCCCATGAAAGTCATTTGAGTCCTCTTACCAACCAGCCAGCAAACAAACGGAGAATTAGAAATTTGAGAGCTGCTCCTTTAACTATTACTTTTACATTTTAGGCCAAAAGTGTGATCCGAGCTGTCCCAATGGAAGTTGTTGGGGTCCGGGAAAGGAGAATTGCCAGAAATGTAAGTCAGCAAGCAGAATTTCAGATCAACGTGTGTCCACTTTCCTCTCCTTTCACTCAGCAGACTATGTCTTTTCCCTTGGGACACTCCAGAAGGTCGGACAGGGGCGGTCACCTGAATGATAGTCTTGCCGATCTCCGTGCGCTTGGTTAATCCACTGTGGGCTGGTCGGGGCACCTCCGTCTGCCATAAGTGAGTGGAAATCAGCCACGCACATGCCAGCCAGTCTCTTTGAACCATGTGTCTGGCATATTTTCCTGGGAACAGAAGACGTGCCCGTGTTACCTCTCATCAGCCCCTCTGGTTTCCTTTCCCTTGGGGGCCGGTCTACCCAGAAGCAAGAGCAGTACTTTGCAGGAGGGTTTTTCTGCAGGAATCCTCATTTGGGAGCACGGGCAGCCAAGGAATCTGGGGACCTCTGCCTTAAATTTCACTGTCTGCCCTTCGGTTTAATTGTGATGTGACAGTTTCATCCTTTTACACACCACCTTTACACACTGGCAGGCACGTTTGTTATCAGATGGCATTTTCCGTATCAC
>RCUC01148833.1:0-21171 GCA_003697995.1 Taxidea taxus jeffersonii | reverse complement strand
AAAAAAAAAAAAATGGAGTACTACATGACAATAAAAGGACCAGACTATTGATATACACAGCAACATGAGTGGATCTCAAGAGCATATGTAAAGTGAAAGAAGCCAGACACAAAAGGCTACATATTGTACGATACTGTTCATGTGACATTTTGGAAAAGGCAAAACTATAGGGACAGAAACCAAATTAGTGGTTGCCAGAGGTAGGGGAAGGGGACTGACTTCAAAGGAGCTCAACATGCCAGAAAGAGAACTTTTGGGAGTGTTGGAAATGTTCCATATAACCGAATACTTTTGTCAGACCTCATCTAACTGTACACTTAGAAAAATTAATTTTATTCTATGTAAATTACACCACAGGTTAAAAAAAAAAGATTCCCCTAACCCTCTGTTGCCCCAAAATCAGGCTGAGGAAGATGACATTCAGGACCCATCAGCTGCTCAGGGCTCCCCCTGAACATACAATGGGCTGGAAACAAAGCCCACACTTGCACTCTGGTGAGATGCTGATTTTCCTCAAAGCCAGTGCCTTCACTTCCGTGCCTACTTCTGGCTTCCAGCCCTAGACAAGGCACATTCTGACCAAGCTCTAATTTGTGGCATGTAATCTCCATTTGTAACCCATTAACCTAGCCAAAGTTTCTGGAGACTGGGGCTGGGCTTGAGGGAAATTTGGCTCGCCTGTTATAGTCCCATCGTCAGAAGCAGGGAGCATTTCTGCTTCTGTCCAGAGGGCCTCCTACAGCCTCATTATAGCCCTGAGGGTATGTTTGGGGGTCTGTCATTTCAGTGCTCCTCACATGGGTCAACTGTGCCAGTGTACGGTGGGCTACCCGGGTTCAAGACATTTTCACAGCTGGGAAACTCCTGGCCCTGGCCCTGATCATCATCATGGGAGTTGTCCAGATCTGCAAAGGTAAGTATCATCCAAACAACAGGACCCCACCCAACTTTCTGCCTCTTTCATGTGCACACCCCCTCGCATTGTCTTTAGACATGTGCACCCTGAGGTTTTCCAATTCTGACCTTGAATGACTTTTCTTCTTCACTTGCTTCACAAAGGGGAAGAGAAACCATTTTCCTGGGATGGTTGGAAGTTGAGCCTGCCCCACCTGGTTTGCAGACTTCAGGTCTCCCATGCTGACCTCCTGGCTCTGGCATAGCTAGTGAAGCCCCCAGACCTCTGGACCCCTATTGCCCTCTTGTCCCATCTCCAGAGAAGCTCCCTGCATCTTACATTGTATGTTGACCATATCTTAAAATGGAGAACAGAGGAGATTTTTACACATTTCAAAATTACTCATAATCTCTACAAGAGAGAGCTCCACATTCCTGGGGCCCCTGCCAACATTCCCCACTGGATTTGGTCCCGTCCAAGTCCGAGTCTGTATTTGGTTTCCACAGGAACCATGGCACCACTAGGCTCTGCCCAGTGTCACTGCCTCCTGGAGAAAGTCAGATGACAGAGAGACCTCCCACCTGCCTATAAGCCCTGAAGGCCATGTGGGGTGCCTGGATATTTACTCTAGGGAACATAATTAAGGTTCTATTATTTTAACCAGCTGTGTTAAGTTCTTCAGCAAATAATATTGTGTAGACTTAAAGAAATCACTTAAAGAAATCCCCTATCTGGTAGGGGAGATACCATGATCATGAAGGGGGTATTTCAAGGGCAAGGTTTATCGATTGCACTATGGATATGCTGACCCCTGTAGTTTCCCCAAACATGAGAAATGGGACTACATAATATGTGGTAGTGAGGACTGTGTTCATGCTTTCCCCTAAAAAAAAATAGAAAGAAAGAACCCACTGTGCTATCTTTTCAGAGATACAAGTCCCTTCTATTCTGGCCCTGATGCTTTCTCCTGATCACTCTAATTTCCTTATTTCCTGTCCAAATGATGGATTGCAGATGAATAAGTAAAATATGGGCAGTTACTCTGTATTTCATTACATCATCAGCAACCTTTCTTGAGGGCCCACGTGCGTGTATAGGACACTGTGCTGAAGGTTGGGAAGGCAGTGGAAAAGTTCTTTGCTGAAGGACCCTGTCCTCCGGGAATCTATACCATGAAGAGAGAGACAGATGCCTTAGAAAGAGACAGGTGGTTATTGACAAAGAAAGCAGAATGTGCATGAACTACTATGGCGTTAGAGGAGCTTCCGTTTGAGGGTTTGTTCTTCATGCTTTCTTTGTGAAAATGTATAAATTTAGATCTATAGGAAGGTGGTCAAGAGACTGCCAATGGCCCTAATCCTTCATCTCCAAATCTCAGCTCCCTCCTACCCCCACTTCCTGCCCACCACCCCTGATTTACTCTACTCTGCCCTAACCTGGCCTTTCCTTCCAAGCAAATTTGCCTTTGAAAAGAACATTGAGATCTGTGCTTTGAACCTGAGCCTGCATTTAGGCTCCTGGTTCCTAGATTCTGGGAAAATCCTAATCTTATTTCCATTCTCCTTTTGGTCCCACTTCTCCAATGTGTGGAGTTCACTGGAAACAAGACAAGAGCTGGATCTTCACTGCAGGAGGAGCTGAGACAGGACTAGGCAGCCTAGAGGCCTCTAGGCCTCTAGCTCCTTTCTCTGAGCAGCCCCCTGCCCCTTGCATCCACAGGAGAGTATTTCTGGCTGGAACCAAAGAACGCATTTGAGAATTTCCAAGAACCCGACATCGGCCTCATCGCGCTGGCTTTCCTTCAGGGCTCCTTTGCTTACGGAGGCTGGAACTTTCTTAATTACGTGACTGAGGAACTTGTTGATCCCTACAAGTGAGTTAAAATAGCCCCCTCTTCCCAAATCCCTTGAAAGGCCACAGCACCTGCTACTAGGAAGAGAGAGCCAGGTGTCCACTGGCCACTTCTCCACCTCTGCCCCTGTTCTGACTGTGACCTGGTCTACCCTAAAGAAACGATAATTTCTCAGGAACTTAAACCATTTGCCATCTGCCCTGCCAGGAGGAGAAAAATGATCCCGTGACTGTCCCAGAGCAGATTAAAAGCTGAAACAGTGCTGAGATAGCACCATTGCCTTAGAGGATGAAATGTGCCAAGAGGCCTCTGGGCATCTTACTTACCTGTCTTAGGACAGGAGGGTCTTTGTGTCTTGAGGCAGGGGAGAAGGGTGCATCATGGAGATTCCAGTCAGAAAGAGGTCAACAGGTATGAAGCATATTCCCAGCCTACACTGTTTCATTTTCTCTAAATTGCCCTGCCCATTTTGAGACAGAATCCATCCCCCCAACGAGAGGGAGTGTCACACAAGGTTGCCAGGTCAGTTTGGAGCAGAAAGACAAGGCACCCCCCCCAACCCTGTGATGAGGCAGGTGCCAGGCCTTTCCCCTCTCACCTCCTCTCCTTCTACAGGAACCTTCCCAGAGCCATCTTCATCTCCATCCCACTGGTCACATTTGTGTATGTCTTTGCCAATGTCGCTTATGTCACTGCAATGTCCCCCCAGGAGCTGCTGGCATCAAACGCAGTTGCTGTGGTAAGAAATCAAACTCACAATTCCTCAAACCAGGAATGTTGACATAGACTTGCCTGATTGGCCCTACTCACTTTTCCCTGATCCATGAAGTTGTGGAATTGGAAGTCATCCCAAGTTCTCAGGGCAGAAACCATATCTTAAAGTGCCCAGGAGCAAACTGATGGCCATGTTGTACCTAGAACATTGACAACAGCAGAACCAGCTTGTTGCCACACATTCTATGGCCCACAAAGCGACCTTACTTACTATATGACCCTTTATTAAAAAATTTTGCCAGTTCCTGATCTGGGGCACTTTAAACTCTAAATGTGATGATTGTGTAAAGGAGGCAGTCTCCTAGAAAGATATAATCTTGCACAAGACAACGCCATTCCTCTCTGCCTTTGTTTCTTCCTCTGGAAATCATGCAGCCTGACTCCTTCCCTCATCAGGGAAAAGTGTGTGCCAATAAACAGGAAGTAGGAAATGTTTGTGCTCTTTGGGGAAAGAGATCATGCAGATCCAAAGCACTGGGGTCTTTGATACTCAGGAGAAAACTGGGAGCCTTGCAGCCCCCTGACCTGGCTTCACCTGAGCCCTGACGCCACCCTACCAAACTGTCATCACATGTTTCCTCTCAGAAGACTAAAGAAAGAGGCCCTCCAGTGTCCTGGGGCATGACCACTGGCCTAACCCAGCAGCACATCTATTCTAAACAACACCTCCCCCATAATGTGTGAGAAATTGAGTGTGTACTTGGCTCAGAGAATATAGGAAAGCCTAGTCTCTTGACATTTTATATTCCTTCAGTATAGGGAGACTAGTCTGTAGCTTTACCACCTTTTCTTTCTCAGCCGACATAGTGGCTTGTTCTTATCAGTTTCCCCCTCTTATACTAATTCTGTGAATTTAGAAATTCTCACCCCATGAATTAGGAACCATTTCTATTTTACAGATGGGAAAACTGAGGCTCAAAAATTAAGGATCTTGCTCAAGGTCTCACAGCTCCAAACTGTTGGGCTAAGATTTGAACCCCAACCTGCCTGACTCATGAGTGTATAATGTAACTGAGGCCTGGACTCCCACAGCTGGCTTCTGGTCCTGGCCCTCCACTTTCTGCGTTTGTGATCTTAGGCAGACTACCTAATTGCTTTGTGCCTTAGTTTTCTCATCCATAAAACAAGGAAAACAAATGTTAGTACATCATTGTCATTGTTGTTGTTATTATTATTATTATTACCACCATGCACTGTCTCCTTCAGTTAATAGCCCAATACACTTGTTAAATCTCCACTGTGTGTGATCACCATGGAAAGGGAAGTGGCGGTGCAGTGCAGGAGGTGCTGGGGAAACAACCCTCCCTGTGAGGACCCTGGTAGGAGAGACTCAGCAAGGGTAGAGATGGGAGGGAACATTCCCAGCAATGATGTACAAGTGGTGGGTTGTAACCTTGCCTCTTCTGCTCATTCCCTTGTTTTCTCTCCCAGACATTCGGAGAGAAGCTCCTAGGGGTCATGGCCTGGATCATGCCCATTTCCGTTGCCCTGTCCACATTTGGAGGAGTCAATGGGTCTCTCTTCACCTCTTCCCGGTAAGTGTCGTCCCAGTCCTTCCTGGGCCAGGGGCCATTCTGCTGCGCATATTGCTCTGTGTATATGTGGGGGGCTTGTCTCCGTCAGCAGAGGTCTGTGTGGGCACCTGGGTGGTGACCTCGTAGGGAGTGATGGCTCACGAAAGGGCGTTTGTATGTCAGCTTGGATGCAGAGGGGTGTGTGCTGCTCATGGGTTACCTGCAATGTCTGTGGCTTCACATGTACTGGCGAGAAGCCCTGTCCCCGCTCATTTCAGCAGGAGCAGAGGGCTGAGGAGGTCCCAGGCTGCCTAACGCAGTCCTAGGTCTGGGCCCCGTGACTAGCAGCAGGACAGTATCTCAGCAGCAACTGCAGAGCCCCTTTGCTACTTGCCTGGAAACAGGCTATGCTGGCTTGAAAGGAACCCCACTCTATCAGGGACCAGGAGGGACACAGGCTTGTGGGGTGAGGGGTGGGGGCTCTGGGCTGGCCTCTTATGGAAGTTCTGGGACCAGCCTGCAGGTGGGGTGGATCCTTCTCCCTGCTCAGCAGACAAGTGGCTGTGGGCGGCCTTGTCATGGCTGCTCGGGAGACTTAGGCAGAGCGTGTGAAATGAGAAAAGTGGGGAAAAGCTGAAGGAAAGCATTTGTCCAAGCCAGGACCTCAAATCCCAAACTCTCAGGGAAGCCAGAAGCTCAAGTCAGTCCAGAAATCCCTAACATTTGCCTCTACATCCCCAGGAATCTGGCCCCTCCTCAGGGTCTCTTCTCCCTATCTCCAGAATGGACTGTTTAGGCTAGCAGACACTGGACTGTTTCCTATCAGTGTTGTTCAAGGGGACTTCCCCATTTCTTAGAAAGTTCCCCTGCCCCCAGGCCATAGTCCTACTTGAAAGATACAGCAAGAACAGGGAATCCCTGAGTTCAGCTGCTTCCGAAGCCACCCATTACCTCAGAGAGGAGTTCTCATGAAATGTCAAGGGAGTGCCATGTTTTCAGGACCCAGGGCAGGAAAGAGGGAGTGTGGGTGTCCTCTGTGGCCCAGGACCCTATGAGACTGAGACTCACCCACAGCAACCTCGTGTGCATGTTACACAGGAGCAGTGGCCACCTGGAGTCCCCAGCTGAGGGCGAGCAGTGGAAGAGCAGTGACCCATGAGGCTCTCTGGGATTTATTGGAAGAGAGTGACTGGCTACAGTCACTTTAGAGTGGGGTTTGTCCCTCGGGCAGGCCAAGCGATGGTCTGCGTGCATGTGGTACAACTGTGTGTGCATGTAGGACACGGTGGCCCTGGTGTGTGAGACCTCTGATTCAGAGGCACAGCTCACCCACCAGGCCTCCTCTGCTCATCTTTCCAGTTCCTTCATTCCTTCCTCCTCCTTCCCTCCCTCTCTCCTTCTCTCCCTTACTCTTCTGTGTTTGGTATATGGAGAGGTTGACCCTTCCTGAGAAATAGGAGTGTGTGTGGGCGTGTGTCATGCTTAATGTCATTGTCTCCTCTGTTGTCAGCTAGCCAGGCAAGGATTGTCTCTTATGAACTTGACACTTGCAAATGCTGTTGGACCTGGACGTTACACTGGTCCTGGCTGCATGTGGAGGAGGGACATGAATGCGGGGCCCTGGCTACGTGCATGATGAGGCTCCCTGAGCACCTGGGGCTCAGTTAGGTGCATGAGGCTGCACCGTAGAGGGGCAATGCTCTGTGGCTGCATGAAACCAGTGACAGTGGCCAAGGTAGTTGATGATGGCAACTGATGGTGATACACATGGGTACTTGGGGCCATAATGGACTCCCACACTTCTGCCAAACTGCTGCTGTTAGTTCCTCTCCCCCTCACACACAAATTACAAAGTAAGTGACAGGTTGTTGTTGTTTTTTTTTTTTTCAGAACAACCAGCGTGCTGATTCTGTGCCTTCCTGTGCCCTTTACACCACCTCCTTCCTCCTACCCCTTAGGTTCTTAACTCATACTAATATGTAGATGACTTCCAACGGCTTATAATATTATTTTCTCTGGGAAAAGGAAAGGGGAAGAAGGAGTCCCTTTTATGTTAAAATTTCTCTTTTTAAAAATACATATTTTTAGTCATGATATTATACTATAGTTTGGCAGTATGTTACCAGTAGAAATAGAGCGGATACCTAGGATCTCTCTGTATTATTTCTTCCAGTTGCATATGAGTCTACAATTATCTCAAAAAAAAAAAGATCTAATTTTTTAAAAGGATTAAAAATCATTTTTAGGGGCACCTGGGTGGCTCAGTGGGTTAAGCCTCTGCCTTCGGCTCAGGTCATGATCCCAGGGTCCTGGGATTGAGCCCCACCTCGGGCTCTCTGCTCAGCAGGGAGCCTGCTTCCTCCTCGCTCTGCCTGTTCCTCTGCCTACTTGTGATCTCTGTCTGTCATATAAATAAATAAAAATCTTTAAAAAACTAATTTTTATTCCAATTAAAAATTTCTCATCTATTTTAGAAATTAACTTTTTAAATAAAGTCTAAGGAAGAAAATTAAAATTATTCATAATCCCATCCCCCTGAGATAATCAGTTGGTATGTTTTTACATAACCATAATTTCTAAATCAATTATAATCATACTGAATGGAATCATATAGTGTTATGTCTTGCTCTTACCATTTAACATTGTATTTGAGCATGTTTTTTTTTTTTAAAGACTTTATTTATTTATTTGACAGAGATCACAAGTAGGCAGAGAGGCAAGCAGAGAGAGGAGGGGAAGCAGGCTCCCTGCCGAGCAGAGAGCCCGATGCGGGGCTCGATCCCAGGACCCTGGGATCATGACCTGAGCTGAAGGCAGAGGCTTTAACCCACTGAGCCACCCAGGCGCCCTGAGCATGTTTTCATGTAATGAATTTTTTTTAAAACATTAAGACTGTAAAATATCCCATCTTATAGATATGCTATAATTTATGTTATCAGTCTTTTACTTTGGGGGAATTTAGATATTTCCTATCTTTTTTATCATCAGAATATCTTTTATATATACCTTTCACTAACTCACTATTCATTTCCTTAGGATGGCTTCTTTGGGAATAGAAAAAGTAGCTTAAGGTTATAAATTTGTAGGTATGATATAATACAATACATGCAATACAATAAAATACACAGATTGTTCAGATTAATGAGTTTTGAGAGTTGTATACAGTGATGTAAACACCACCCAAAACAAGATATAGAACATTCCCACATATCCCCCAAGTTATTCCATGTCCCTTTCTGATCCATCACCCATTCTCCGTCCCCACAGTGGCAACTACCTCCTGACTAGAATATCAGTATTTTTTTTTTTTTAGAATATCAGTATTTTTAAGGCTTCCCATGGACATACAGTTCAGTCCCCATGTTTCAGAGAATGTGTATCCCTTGAGGATGGGGGAGGCCCATTTTTAAAGGGATTAAGACATTGTGAGACCCACAAAGTGAAGTCACAATCATCAGTAACCCCAAGCCACTCAGACCAGACTTAGGGTCTCCATGCACCCAGAATCCATCCATTATCCACACTGGCTGCCTCTGGCCTGCCTGCACCTGCACTTGTGAATGTGGGTCCTGTGACAAGTGGGCTGGAGTGTGCATGGGAAGGTGGGTACGTGGTTAGGTGGGGGAGATGCTCCTGTGTGAGAAGGTGGACATGGATAAGGAAGACTGGGCTGGGGAGGGACCTTCCTTGGGTAGTCTATGGGTCACCCCAGGCTGACCTGTTTTTCTCTTTACCAGGCTGTTCTTTGCTGGAGCCAGGGAGGGCCACCTTCCCAGCGTGCTGGCCATGATCCACGTGAAGCGCTGCACCCCAATCCCAGCCTTGCTCTTCACAGTAAGGGCCCCTCCTTCTGCCAGCCCTACACATACCCTCCCTCTTTGTACTTGCTCTGAGCTGAAGTTCGCACTTCCCACACACAGCCCTGTCCCCTTCCTGGTCTGCTCCCAGGTTTCATTGGGTCTTAGATAATCTGGCAAATGGTATACATGGACTTTGTGAATATCAAGAGAAATAACAAGGAAAGGCCCTGTGTCTGAAACACTTCAGGCTCTCACCCTGGCTCGTTGCTATTCTCCCATCCCTTTGGGTCAGATTGAAGTGACTATGTCACAGCTCAACAGTCTCATAAAGAAACCTCCTTTCTTGGCTCTCCTCTGCACTTCTTGCCCTCAGGATTGCAGCTTTGGGTCCCCACTCCTGGCCAATCACATACACGTCCACCACTCCCCATCAGTCTTCTTGCCCCAAGGAGGCTCTGCCTGTCTCTCAGGAAACATCACTGAAACAAATTCAGTGTTATGGGTACACCAAATAAGACAAACCATAAGGAAGGGAAGACTGGCAACTGAAAATGGACAAAAGGAAACTTGGGGTAGGGAAGAAATGAGGGTAGAATGGCCTAGCATAGAATCATTTAGAAGGGTAAAAAGAAAGAGCAAAAACTTGTCCCCACTGAGTCTTTTAAGTTACTTTTTTTTCTTTCTGGATCCTGAATAAAATATTGAAAATGACTTCGGTCCATCAGAGCAGTTAGATCAGGATAACTGAGAGCTCTCAGGAGTCAAGTGCCTTCATTGTACACCATGAGGGGGAGTTTCAGAATGTTCAGATACAGGATGAAGGCCATTGTGATTGGTTAGCTGTGAAAGGTGCCCGGAGACCCCCTAGTACTCCCAGTGAGACACAGACTTATTTCCAGTTTGAGCCATTGGTACAGTACTGTGACTGCAAGGCAAATACAGTCAGAATCTGACTTATTCATCCATTAAAATCTTCTAGGTTATTTTCACTGTCAGATCCTACATGAGAATTGAACCTTCTTTTTTCTTTTTAATTTAAGAGTTTGTTTATTTATTTGACAGACAGAACACAAGCAGGGGGAGGGCCAGCGGGAGAAGCAGGCTCCTTGCTGAGCAGAGAGCCTAATGTGGAGCCTGATGCAGGACTGGATCCCAGGATCAGGACCCAAGCCAAAGGCAGACGCTCAACCAACTGAGCCACCCAAATGCTCTAAGAACAGAATCTTCTGTTGGCCTTAACAAATTAGCAGAGGGGCAGAACATGATTCCGAGAGGGGCAGAACATGATTCCGAGAGAGCCACTAAGCTGATTTTGAAATTGTAAAGTGGATTCTTCAAGAAAACCTCATGGGGATGTTATGAGAGTTAAATGAGTTAGTATTTGTAGAATGCTGAGAACAGGGCTTGCCTCCTAGCAAATGCTTTATAACTGTTTATAATATTAAAAAAGGTGGAGGGGGGGAGAAAAATAAATTACATGACTCAGCCAGGAAAGGATGAGGGCAGGAATAAAACCTTAATCTGCAGTTAACAATCTTCCCTAAGGGATTAAAAAAAAAAAAAAAAAAGGAAACACCAAGGTACAACCAGGGAAGAAATACAAATGAGACCGGCACTGCCTATGTGGCCAACCCAGTTGTTTACAGCCAGTATCTATTCTGACCGGTTAGTGCCCATGCCATACCAGTGGTTAAATATTTTGATTATCATTCCTGCAATAAGAAAGAACTTCCTGGCAATGAAGCTGTTAGCAATGGCCAGGATGCCTAGGGAGGGGAGGCTGTAAAGTCTCCATTTCAGGACATTCATCATAAAATGACACTGTCTGCCTAGAGGCAGGGGAACAGTCTCTCACCTGTAAACAGCTCCTCCAGTGTGCAGATATCTTACTGATCACTGATGAGCTTCTCCTGTTTCCCATAGTGCATCTCAACCCTGCTGATGCTGGTCACCAGCGACATGTACACCCTCATCAACTACGTGGGCTTCATCAACTACCTCTTCTATGGAGTCACAATCGCGGGACAGATTGTTCTTCGCTGGCAGAAGCCTGACATCCCCCGCCCTATCAAGGTGCGAGAGAACCTCCCCTTGAGATCCCTTCCCCCTCCTCTACAAATCTAACTGCAGCTCAGATTTTTAAATCCCCTTGTTCTCAGCTGCTGACCACATATATGATCTACCTTCTCTATGATGGTAGCAGACCCTTTGGAAAGCAAGGGCCATGTATAAATGGGGCAGCCATTTCCATTTTCCACTGGAGACAGAACCAGAACAAATCACAGCTAGAAGAGTAAGTTAAATTAAATGATACTCTCATCAGGTCATTCCTTTGTTTCCTACAACTCTTAAAAACTCCAGTTGATTTTTCAAGGCTCCCTTACCTCTCTAGCATTTCCGTGAATCCACTGCTATGGCCCATCTCCTCCTTATCCCTCCATCCCATCCCTGAGTTCACTTGAACTATGTCTCCATCCCAGAATGAGTTTCCTTCTCCCATCTGCCTATCCAAATTATAACTATTCCCCACATAGGCCTCAAGCTTTGCAGTCCACTACAGCCCTCCATGAGCCTCCCTTTTTAAACTATTATAGCCCTATATATAATAGGGTGCCTGGTGAATCTACCGATTGCTGCAAGAGATAACTGTGTGGTGAATGAATGGCATTGCTCAGAACTAAATTGGCAAGAGCACTGTGGGTTCTCCTGTAAATTAGAATAGAGCATATTCAAATACCTGAGCTATGTGAACAATCCTATTCTAGAAACAGGAGACTAGAGCCTTCCAGAAGATTCTTCTAGCTTGGGATTTCAGCTTTCCAAATCTGTTTTCCACCACCACTTTCCTATCACTCTTAGAAAGCTTGCTAGAGGGATGACAAAGTAGAATAACCCATCCCTCCCCCCAACACTTGCATACCCTCTGAGATGACAAAGAAGAGAAAGGCAGCTAAATGTGGAGTCTTGAAGAAGACTCTACTGGGCACTCCCACCTGTGGCCAACAAGATGGCCAATAAGCCCATAGAGCTGATGCTTCTTTCTGAATAAAATCAAGGTCCCAGACTGCCTGATAGTATGGTAGGTTTCCTGACTTCTTCGATCTTGGCAGACTTACCTTCTCAGATTGCTTGAGAGAAACATATTGAGACTGATCCTGACAAGAAGGATGGACATTTGCCACATGGTGCCCAGATGAGGGCCCTACCTAGAACTGGGAAAGGGACAAGGAGTATGACAGACCTGGGCCACTTCCTTCTTGCCCCTCACTCATTTCTCCACCTCTCTTCCACTCTAGGATGTCAGCAAATATATATACCAATAAACCAGGGAGCCTATCAGTCCCCATGGGCTTCCCTGGCTGAGGCATAGATGACAAGGACTTGTTTAGCCTCTGCCCAGGAGAAAAGAGGAGGGCATGAGGATCATTCCCTTCCTAGTTGCCCTTCCTCTTCCCATCCTACTACCCAAGTTCACCAACGTTTGTTGACATAGCACTTGATCTGTCAGGGCTTAGGGTGTGGGAGCCATAGAGCCAAGTGAAGCCTAGCCTTTGCCCTCAAAGTTACCTCTCTGTGGATTGAGAAGAGGGAGGACACCCTGATCCTGGGGACAACGGGATCCACACAGCTAACAGCACCTCTGTTCCACAGATCAACCTGCTGTTCCCCATCATCTACCTGCTGTTCTGGGCCTTCCTGCTGATCTTTAGCCTGTGGTCAGAGCCCGTGGTGTGTGGCACTGGCCTGGCCATCATGCTGACAGGAGTGCCCGTTTATTTCCTGGGTGTTTACTGGCAACACAAGCCCAAGTGTTTCAATAACTTCATTGGTGAGTTGTTAAAAATGCCGGGTAGCTAGAGGATGTCCTTGTCTGGGTTAGGTCTCCTGGTCAGGAGGACGAGGCTAGTCCACAGAGCTCTGTTGAAGAAGACAGGGCAGGAAAGTGTGGGTGCCTTCCCAGAGACTTCTGAGGAGAGGAGAATAGCTGAGGTTTGCACACAGACCCTAGAGCTGGAAGAATAGGCACCCTGACAGCCATTCTGCAAGAGCTGCCCTGGGGAGAGGCCAAGGGAGATCCTGGAACTGGTAGTCACCAGGCTTAGGGAAGGTGGGGGACTAGGGCTTTGATGGGAATGGGCAGCCAGCAGACGGGCTGCCCAGAGCCCCAGGTAGAGGCAAGGTGGCTGTCTCCTGGAATGGGAGTCTCCTGAAGGCACCAGGGCTCTGCTGAAGCAACACTTGGGGCAGGGGAGTGGAGCAGGGTCATGGCCGGTTTGGTGGGATGGGTGGGACACTCAGCACTGACCCGTTCTGTGTAACTTCCCATAGAGTCACTAACCCTCGTGAGCCAGAAGCTGTGCGTGGTTGTGTACCCTGAGATGGAAGCAGGCTTGGGGAAAGAGGAGATAAATGAGGACACAGAGGAGCAGCAGCAGCCCATCTACCAACCCATGGCCTCCAAGGACAAGAACTCAGAGCAGCCCCAGCCCTGAGAACCACCATCGCCTCTCAGTTGGCTACTTCCTCCTATACCCCATTTTTGCTCTCCTTCCCTGCCTAGGTCCCCCCAACACACACACACACACACACACACACACACACACACGCACACGGTGTGTCCAGCAGGAGCAGAACCTGGGTGTGGGTGGTAGAAACTATAGACAAATACTCTGACATTTGTATCCGAAAAACCAGCCTCTCACCACCAGGGCTTGTGTCCAAAACCCTCACCAGGTCTGCTCCAAGAAGTGGGAGGAGAGTGGAACTTCTGGTGGTACCCCACAGGGCCCTCCACGCCCCACTTGCCTCCTCAGGAGCCCAGTCAGTACTGCCTTCCCTCCCCATTCCTGAGCCCAAGGGAGGCCTCTGCTCAGAGAACCGGAAGCAACAGTGAGTCAGTTGGGGAGGGGCAGACTCAGGCAAATCTGTCATCTTTAAAGGTCAGCTGGAGAGACTGGTATCACCCTCCCTTTACTAGGGACCCAAGAAATGAGAGATGCTTCCCTCTGCCCTCTCCTCTCCCCCTCCCCATGGTACCTTCCCCCACCCCAGCTTGGGCTCCCTGTCCAGAACAAGGTTCCTGGCAGGACACCACCTCCCTACTGAGCTAAGGACCAATGAGCAGGAGAACCGCCCCCTCCCCCTAACCCAAGCCAGGCCTGTGGAACAGATTGGGAAAGGCTCAAATTGCAGAAACCCAGCCCTGCCCCGTCTCCTGCATCCTGACCCCCACTCGGTGCCAAAGCTTCCTGAAACCAGAAAGTCTTCTTATTTTTGATGTAGAGGACATTTCTCTCCTAATGGCAAAGCTGCTTAGCTCCTCCCTCCCCACTCCAATGAGAAGGAACAGTCACTCCATGATCCCTGCAGCTACGCCCCCCACATACCTCCATGGAACCAGCACTGCTGGTGGCCCCCATTGTGCCCTTTCCCTCTTCTCTGGCTTGGCTCCCGGACCAACCGGTATGAAGGCTCCCCAAGACCTTCAGGCCGGAAACCCAAGCCAAATCAGCCTTAAATCTCCCATCCAATAACTGGACCTAAAAATACTCCCTGATTTCTAACCCTCAGGACAGAGCTGGTATGAAAAGCCTTCCTGGAATGGAGGGTGCTTTCCCACCCACCCCCCAAAAGTGTGCCCATCTCATAACCTCAGAGAGTGTCTTCTGAAGGCCAGTTCCTTCCTCCTCCCCCAACTCAGACACCTCCCCTTCTGGTCCCACCACTGCCCTGTCTTGGGACAGCCTCCCAAACAGAATGAAAGGGCAGTGGCAGAAAGTACCCATTTTGGAGACACATTCTCTATGGTTTGTGCACTTCTGGCCATCCTGTGGGCAGAGGCTGCCTTTCCCTGTGCTCCAAGGGAAGACCACCATGTTTACCCTGGGCCTTGCAGCCTCCCTACCACACTGGATGTGCTAAGGACTAGGATCCTTTCATCCCAAAGCAGGAGGGCCCCTTTCCTACCTCCCCCTACCATCTGCTTAGACTAGAATATGCTGGGAGTCCTCCCAGCTTGCTTGGCTTTCCCAGCTTCCCACCTGGCCTGCCTGACTGCCTCCCCCCAACCCCAACTGGTGAGATGTCAGGTTTGGTTTGAGTTCTGGTCCCTTCAGAGTGGACCTCAGGTGGCCTGGGCCAGGCCCCTGGAAGGTCAGGGGACCACCCTCCTGTTCCCTCTTCTCATTCCTCCAACCTCCATCCCTCCTTCAATTGTTAGGGTTTATTTGTTTCGTAAAGTGAATGCCTTACTTTTTTGGATAAATATTTTTGAAGCTGGCATTTCTATTTCTTTTGAATTTTTTAATGTAAGGTTGTTTGGGTGGGGAGGGCATTAGTTATACCTGGATAATAATCTTCTGTCTTTGAGTTGGTCTAGGTTTAGAGTTTGTCTTGTAGAGGGTTTTTTTTTTCTTTTGATGTAATAAAATTTTAAATGGAAACAAAGTTGTTGGTGATAGTAATTCAGTGACCTTCTGAGACAGAGTCCCCGGGCATTTCCTATCTTCGTCAGGACTTTGGTTGCCAGGTTCCTTCCTGGATGGCATTCCCAGAGGCCCTTGCTCTGTCCCAGGGACCCAGCACCAGCACATTCAAACAACTCTCTCGCGTTTTGGCGGGGGGATGGGTTGGTTTTTAACTATCTTTCATTTTGAACCAAAAACTTTCTCATTTCTTCAGTGAAGTTGCAAAGTGTTCATTAAGTTCCTGCAGACTAGCTAGGAAGAACATCACCACTGCCCAGGTAGGAAGGTAGATGGCAGACAGGACTTAGCTGAGTGGAGGGAGGCAATGGCAGAGCGCTTCTCCAAGGTCTGGTCAGCCAAGCCTTCTGGCACTGGGACAGCTGGCACTGACTGGGAAAGGAAGGGATGGGCTGAGCCTGTGGAGAGAAGCCAGGGGGACTTAGGAAAGTAGCCAGCCAGATCCGAGGGATTTGACAGGAGGGACTGGGATGTGAGGCAGGGTCCCCTCAGCTGCACGGAGCTGAATGAGAGGGCCATGTCTAGTTGGCAGTCTAGGAAGGCTGTTGAGTGAGGAAAAAGGAGGAAGCAGGTACTGTAGGGACACGTCCACTGGTGATTTGGGTTAATTGCTGGAGGAAGTTGATGGAATTAGACCCAGTGCTTGCTTGGAGTGCCTCCTTCGTGGGCAGCCGTCCCAGCTGCCTGTTCTGGGGCACCATTACTCCAGAGCCAGCATGTCTGACAGACACGGGCAGGGGAGGGGGGGGTGTTAAGACATCATCCTCCACCATCTGGGACACGTGAGGACACAGGCATGCAAAACGCCTCACTCCCAGTCCCGGCCCAGCCCCAACACTCCTCATCTGTGGCTGGCATTTTTCTAGACTGAGGCTGGAGGCATGCCAGTCACAGGGCACAGATGCTTGGCTCTAAGTTCCAGCTCAGCAGCAGCCACCAAACAGCTGTGTGTCCTTGGGCAAGTCACTTAACCTATTTAGTACTCTGAGGAAAAAAAAAAAGGTTGAACCTAATCTCAAAGCTTTCTTCAATCTTCAGCCCAAGGTTGTCCCCAGAGACTGAGGGCAAAACTGGGCAGAGGCCAGTCTTATGCAAGAGGCTGTTCCCGAGGTCTCAAATCCACACTTTTGAACCCCTTCTTCCCAAACACACACACTTTTCCTTTCCATGGGCTGCCACTGTATTCTCCATGTTGCCCCATTCCAGCAAGTCCAGCCCTCCCCAAAGTGCCTCTCACTCTGTGGAGACACTTGCTCCTATTCATCACCAGCAGCCCCCTGCCCCCATAAGTGACACATGTTGATCTTTTTAACCTGGGCGATGGTAAATGTGGGTGTCCTCCAGAGCACAAGGTATTTATGTTTAGCCTGGGCCTTTACCCTGTCTTAATCCTGTCAGTCCCTTTAATGGTAGGAATTCAGATGCTCTGACCTTAGGGAATTTGGGGGGGGGTGGGTATCATCGAAATCATAGGTGCACAAGCATTCATTTGTTAGTCACACAACACACCTGATTGTGTCCAAGGAGTTTGTTAGGTGCTGTGAGAATAGCAAACTTATTCCTGAAGTTTCTGGGTCAGCACAGATTTCAAATGCTTTGTCCCATTGTTTCTATAAAAATATTCATACTTGACAATCCACCTTTCCTTAATTTTTATTCAGGCAATACAGTCGGTCACCACAGCTGAAAAGGTTCAAAAAAATGGATCTGACCCTACCCTCGAGGAGCAAATCATCTACAGGGAAAGAAGGTGGGACCGCTCCTGGCGTATACACACTATTAACTGCCCACTCTGCCCACTCGGGGAGGGGAGACCTCCAGCCATGGCAGGCAGGAGCTGAATCTGCCAGAGCCCCAGAGCCTGCACTGTGTTTGCTACTTCCGTGCCCCAAAATGCCTGTTAAACTGAGGCATCAGATGGGGCTGCAGATAATGTCTGCTTAGGACACTCAAACTGCAGGCAGTGGTAGGAGGAAGGGTGGAAGACTGAACATTGCTCCCATACAAAGTTTCATTAAACAATCCGACAAAGTAGAAGCGATTACTGCCATTTTACAGGTAAGGTTAAATAACTTGCCCAAGGTCACCAGACTGGGACGTGACAGAGGCAGGATTTAAGCCCAGGTCTGACACTCCACCGCCGCCATGCTTGGCTGGCTCCCTGTTGGGAGGACTTGAAGGAGGTGACCTTTGAACTGAGGCCTGTTACAAAGTCACTAAGAAAATATACCTGCATTGTTTCCATTAAGGCAAACAGGTAGCAACTGAAGCAGAAAGGAGAAAGAGCCTGCTGACCAGGGAGGGCTTCATTCCACACCTGAGCAACTCCACAGAACCCAAGAATCCCCCAGCTCTTGTCTGGGACTGCCCTCCCCACCCCTGCTCCTGTCCAGAACCCCCTCCTCCCCTGCCCAGACATCCAGAATGCTGCCTGCCCTCCCCAAACTCCTCGGTTACTGGGAAACGTGATCTCAGTACTCCAGCAACGTCAGCCACCAGCCTAGGAGGTGAGGGACCAGAGGGAGATCACTTATCTACTCCAGGCCCCAGCCTTTCTCATTTCCTGCAGGCTCTATTTGCACACTTCCCTGCTTCCTCCAGCGCCCCGTTCGCTGGCTACTGACGCAGTCTCTCCCACCCCACCCCACCCCACCCCCACCCCGGCGTCAGACTGAGGGCAAACAGGGCTCTGAGTTACACAGCTCCCCTTTCTCTATCCCTAATTGCCTAGGGGTTTCAAGAACTAGCCCACTGCCTTTCCCCACCCAAGAGCAAAGCTGCATCCTTGTCTGACCTTGGGCGGTTGGGCCTTTCAGCCTTGTTTCCCTCCTTGATAAGGCAGATTTAAAATGGCGTCGGTCTTGCTTTCCTTCCTACTTAACTCACAGAGAACCGGTCAGTAGGAAAAGTGAATGTTTCAATTACCAAAAAGAGCATAACTCCAGAAAACGTCAGGTCTTAACCGTCATCACTACTTCAAAGTCGGAGAGAGCTAGAATTTCTCCTCATTGAGACAGGACCCTTGCCCAAGACCTCTCAGCCTGCCCACTCTCCCAGTAACTGCGGGGCAAGCCCCCACCTCACCACGATTCCTCTCCCTTCTCCCGGAGCCTGGGCAGGGTCGGGCCCTTGCAAAGGCTGCAGAAGGCTGCCCCCTGCCGTCCACCGGATGCCTGACCACAGCAGCCCCTCTAGTTCCGAATTCTGGACCAATATTGCCGCCTGCCGGTCAACAGAGGCATTTCTGCCAAACTGAGTTCAGTTCTGGTTACCTGTTTGACCCAAGGTCTTTTGAAAGGGAGATGAGACAGATACCTACCCAACCTACTCGTCTGGTCCTTGGGCTCTGTCTCCAGGATGCACACAGATCTCCCCATGCCAGGTCAGGGCACTCAGAGAAAGGACCCTAAACTGTGCCCAGAAAGCTCCTGGGGTTGATGGGGGTGGTGGGGAGCAAGGGAGGGAGGAAGATGCTGCCTGGAGGGATAACTAGCCTGACACGGAGGCAGGCCTGTCTGCACCTGCTTACTCTATTTTACCGTTTAAGTGCCACCCATATCCCATCTGCATCTGGCCCCACTGCGGCCTGGCCCTTGGTGTACCCTACTTGTTAAACCTTCTGGCCTCCATGGGGTGCTCCCAGCATTTGCCAGTGATCAAAGAGCCAGTGAAGCATTTCTGCATATTTTCCTTCTTCTGGACCTCTAGTCCCTTTTGTAGGTGAAATTCAAAGTAAAAACAGAACCACAGCAATGCCTCTAACAGGAGAGAGTGGGGAGTTCCCAGAGGAAAAAGAAAAGGGAAGGGAGAGGGGGCCCAGCATGAGACCCAAAGTGCCGAGCATGGGCTTCTCCTGGAGCCCCTGAAGCAGTCCCAGGAAGAGATGATGACAAAAGAGAAGGCTTCTCAAGCCTCACAAGAGGAAGTGGACCCAAGAGACACGCATCGAGGTCAGAGAACGGCCATGCAGGAGGAAAGACAGCAAGCTGAGCTGCAGGGAGTGCCAGAGCCCTGCGGCTCCAGGCACAGGAAACAGGGCTGAGCCCCAGGACCCGAGAAGGGGGCAGAGCGCCAACCTGAGGCTCCTGCAGTGCAAGGCAGCTGGAAGGGGGAGCGCTGGAGCCACCAGAGGAGTGCGGCTGTCGGCTCCTGGGGCAGTGGCCTGCCTGGGCCTGGGGCGCAGGGCCCAAATCGAGAGCAGGTGCCTCAGCCCAGCCTTGGCAGTGAGTGACAGTGCCAGGCTGCTAGGGCCACCCTGGCCTAGAACACCAGAAGGTTTGGGCTTATTGCACAAAAACCTAGCAAATGAGCATGCTCTGCACCACAGGACCCCGTGTAGGGCTTGGTTCCAGAACTTATTACTATATAACCCCCTCAAACAACGCCCCTGGCCTGCCCCCAAAAGAATGCCCTGGGGGTGGGGCTACAAAAGGAAAGGACTGCCCCTGGGGGGAGGTGGAGCCCAGCCTTGCTGGGGGACAGAGAGGGAGGCGTGTCAAGGGAGGAGCTCAGATCAGGCTGGGGGTCGGCACTGGAAGAGGGTTTTCTCTGTTCATTCTGACTTGGCACCTCGTTCTGCACAGAACTTTTTGGAAGTCGGAGGGAGGAGGACACTCAGAGTGAGGTGTGCCTTCAGCGAGGACTCTGGAATCCCCTGGACTCAAGAGGGCGGGGGGAAGCCTTCCCGGAAGCATCAGTCAGGCACCTCAGAACCCTGGCTTGGACCCTGACCGAGGAGTGCTCCCAGCTGCTAAATAGGCCAGGGGCCCCATTTCTCTAAGCCCTCCATCCCTCCCTCTGGGGTGCGCCCTGCCCCTCCCTGAGTCACCCCAGGGAGAGAGGGGGGAAAAAAGGGAAGAGAAAAGAGGCATTGACTACAGAGGAAGGAAAAGGAAACAGCAGAGGTGGGAGGAGAGAGGCCACTCAGGAGTGGGTGACAGAGGAGAACGGAGAGGGCAGATCTAGGGCAGATCTAGGGCAGGGGGAGATAGGGAGAGGGCAGGCAGAGCATCCCAGAGGGTGCCCCAAGAGTAGGGCAGCAGGGGCGGGGAGCCGAGGGGGCGGGCCGGCCATGTCCCACGGGACCTACTACGAGTGTGAGCCCCGGGCTGGCCAGCAGCCTCTTGAGTTCTCAGGGGGCCGAGTGGGGCCCGGGGAGCTGGGGGACATGTGTGAGCATGAGGCCTCCATCGACCTCTCTGCCTACATCGAGTCTGGGGAGGAGCAGCTCCTCTCTGACCTCTTCGCAGTGAAGCCGGCACCTGAGGCCCGAGGCCTTAAGGGACCCGGAACCCCTGCCTTTCCCCACTACCTGCCACCGGACCCACGGCCCTTCGCCTACCCCCCACATACCTTCGGCCCTGACAGGAAGGCCTTGGGGTCTGGCATCTACAGCAGCCCGGGGAGCTATGACCCCAGGGCCGTGGCTGTGAAGGAGGAGCCTCGGGGGCCAGAAGGCAGCCGAGGAGCCAGCCGTGGCAGCTATAATCCCCTACAGTACCAAGTAGCACACTGTGGGCAGACGGCCATGCACCTGCCCCCGGCCCTGGCAGCACCCAGCCAGCCCCTGCGCGTCCTCAAGGTAAGTGCAGGTCAGATCTCGTCCCTGCCACCCAGGGACTGGAGGTAGACCAATGCCGGTGGGGCACTCTGCACTCCGCTTGCGCTCAGGGGTCTGTGTTTGGTGTTGCTCTGGGAGACCCACACACCCCCAAACCCTCTGTGCTCACCGCACAACCACGACCCCGCTTTGCTTCTCTGTCACTTCCTTCTCACCCTGAACCCCACCATGTGGCTGGGATCCCGGGCGTCCTACACTCCCTATGGCCAGCTGACCTGCCCGGACCTCGGG
>RCUC01148831.1:0-71618 GCA_003697995.1 Taxidea taxus jeffersonii | reverse complement strand
TTTCTTTGATTTTGTTATTAATTGGTTTATATAGTTGGCTGCTCCCATGTTAGGGGCATAGATATTTAAAATTGTTAGATCTTCTTGTTGGACAGACCCTTTGAGTATGATATAGTGTCCTTCCTCATCTCTTATTATAGTCTTTGGCTTAAAATCTAATTGATCTGATATAAGGATTGCCACCCCAGCTTTCTTCTGATGTCCATTAGCATGGTAAATTGTTTTCCACCCCCTCACTTTCAATCTGGAGGTGTCTTCAGGTCTAAAATGAGTTTCTTGTAGGCAGCGTATGGATGGGCTTTGTTTTTTTATCCATTCTGAAACCCTGTGTCTTTTGATTGGGGCATTTAGCCCATTTACGTTCAGGGTAACTACTGAGAGATATGAATTTAGTACCATTGTATTGTCTGTAAGGTGACTGTTACTGTATATTGTCTCTGTTCCTTTCTGATAATACTTTTAGGGTCTCTCTTTGCTTAGAGGACCCCTTTCAGTATTTCCTGTAGAGCTGGTTTGGTGTTTACAAATTCTTTCAGTTTTTGTTTGTCCTGGAAGCTTTTTATCTCACCTTCTATTTTCAATGATAACCTAGCAGGATAAAGTATTCTCGGCTGCATGTTTTTCTCATTTAGTGCTCTGAATATATCATGCCAGTTCTTTCTGGCCTGCCAGGTTCTGTGGATAAGTCTGCTGCCAATCTAATATTTTTACCATTGTATGTTACAGACTTCTTGTCCCATGCTGCCTTCGGGATTTTCTCTTTGTCGCTAAGACTTGTAAATTTTACTATTAGATGGTGGGGTGTGGACGGATTCCTATTGATTTTGAGGGGTGTTCTCTGCACCTCCTGGATTTTGATGCTTGTTCCCCTTGCTATATTAGGGAAATTCTCTACAATAATCCTCTCCAGTATACCTTCTGCTCCTCTTTCTCTTTCTTCTTCTTCTGGAATCCCAGTTATTCTAATGTTTCGTCTTATGGTGTCACTTATCTCTCGAATTCTCCCCTTGTGGTCCAGTAGTTGTTTGTCTCTCTTTTGCTCAGCTTCTTTATTCTCTGTCATTTGGTCTTCTATATCACTAATTCTTTCTTCTGCCTCATTTATCCTAGCAGTAAGAGCCTCCATTTTTTATTGCACCTCATTAATAGCTTTTTTTATATCAATTTGATTAGACTTTAGTTCTTTTATTTCTCCAGAAAGGGCTTTTATTTCTCCTGACGGGGTTTCTCTAATATCTTCCATGCCTTTTTCGAGCCCGGCTAGAACCTTGAGAATCGTCGTCCTGAATTCCAGATCTGACATATTACCAATGTCTGTATTGATTAGGTCCCTAGCCTTCAGTCCTGCCTCCTGTTCTTTTTTTTGTGGTGAGTTTTTCCGCGTTATCATTTTGTCCAGATAAGAATCTGCTGTTCTTCTTGTTAAGTGAACTTGGTCTTGGCTGGATTTCTTTGATCTTCTGGGGGAGGGGCCTGTTGTAGTGATTCTCAGGTGTCTTTGCCCCAGGCGGAGTTGCACCACCCTTACCAGGGGCCGGGCTAAGTAATCCTCTCAGGTTCGCTTTCGGGAGCTTTTGTTCCCTGAATGCGCTTTCCGTAGAGTTCCAGAGGATGGGAATGACAATGGCAGCCTCCCAATTTCCGGTTTGGAGGAGCCGAGAGCTAGAGGCCCCAGTCTTCAGTGCGCCTTCAGAGAAAAGCGTTTAATCACTCCCGTATCCCCAGCCTCCGTTCGCGCTCGGAGACCGCGCTTGGAGAAAATCGTGCGTAAGCAGTCCCGTCTCACTGGCTTCTGGGAGTGCTCCGAGCTCACCCAGCCTGTGACCAAGCATCTCTCTCTCTGGCAGAGTCCCACCTGGAGTCTCCGGAGCCCGTAGATCCCTGAGCTCTCCCGGGTCAGAGTCTCCCCGGATCTTGTGGGGACCCCTCGCACAGAGCACCGGCCCGTGTCACAGAGCACCGGCCCGTGTCACAGACCACGGCTCTAGGAAACCTTGGCTCTGTCTCCGCAGCCGGCTTCCCTGCTCTAATACCTGTGAGCTCTGCCACACTCAGATACCCCCGATCCTTCTGTGACCCTGTGGGACCTGAGTCCAACGCTGTCCCGGCGAGGTCTTCACCCCAGTTTAGCCTCTGGAGCGGTGTCCCTCCGTGGAGCAGACTTTTAAAAGTCCTGATTTTGTGCTCCGCTGCTTGCCGGGAGCCGGCCCCTCCCCCTGGGGTCTATCTTCCCGTCGCGTTGGCTTCACTTCTCCGCTGGTCCTACCTTTCAGAAAGTGGTCGATTTTCTGTTCCTAGAATTGTTGTTTTTCTTCTCTTTGATCTCCTGTTGGATTTGTAGGTGTTCGGAATGGTTTGATAGGCTATCTAGCTGATCTCCTGCTGCCTGATGTCGTCTCAGCCTGCTACTCCTCTGCCATCTTGACTCCTCCCCAGGAAAACATTGTTTAAAGGAACTATAATAATAAAAATAAATCTCCAAATAAGTGCTATATTCTATTCTATCAAAATGGGGGAGGTTGCACATAAGTAAAATTTTAAGTAAAATTTTAAACTGTATCTGAAAAGTATGGACCACAAAGAAAGGAATCCTGTGGCCAATATTTTTCTAAGAATAAAAAAAGTACATATTACTCTGTGTGCCCTTGTCCTGTACTTTTTCATACTTTGTTCCTACCTTACCCTGTTTTTATGCATAAAACAAATTCAAATCATAGAAAAGAACAAAAGAAATCTCCTTCTAATCTGCCATCCTATACTATATCCCAACCCAGATGGTTTGGACCACTGATTTTGTGGTTTGGAGTGTCAATCCCCATAACTCTACATTGTATGCTTATACCACTATGTCTCAATATTTTTTAAAAAAAGGTTTTATTTATTTGAGAGAGAGAGAGAGAATGAGAGAGGAGGGAGGGTCAGAGGGAGAAGCAGACTTCTTACTCAGCAGGGACCCTGATGCAGACCTTGATCTGCGACTCCAGGATCATGACCTGAGCCTAAGGCAGTCACTTAACCAACTGAGCCACCCAGGCACCCTCAATATTTTTTTTAACCTTTAAGCAGTACTGACTCATGTTATTAGTGAAGATATGGCATTTAGCTTTCTAAGTAGTAGTTTTTCTTCTTCCTCCTTCTAAAGTTTGTAGCTTTACCTTTTTATATGCTTCATTATTTGCTATAAACTTTGGAAGATAAACTCATCTTTATTCACAGTCAGCCTTCACCTCTCATCACCCTGTAAGCTGAACAAGCCACACTTTCTTTTCTTTCTTTCTTTTTTTTTTTTTTTTTTTTTAAGATTTATTTGACAGAGAGAGACAGTGAGAGATACAGAGAGAGAGTATGAGCAGGGGGTTGGCAGAGGGAAAGGGAGAAGCAGGCTCCCTGCTGAGCACAAAGACTGACGTGGGACTTGATCCTAGGACCCTGGGATCATGATCTGAGCCAAAGGTAGATGCTTAACCAACTGGGCTACCCAGGTGTCCCAAACCACACTTTTCTTCAATGTCACTTCCTCCCAATTACTGTCAACTTATGCCAAGCATCCAAGCATCCATCTGGGATTTTCATGAAACCATTTAACTGTCCCAAAGTGCAAGGACTGATGTGTTGCTTACTGCCCACCTGCCATTCAGGGAATACTCTCCATTGCTTGTCTGGTTTAATTGTAGTCCATGGTTTTAGAATTTGTCTTGCTGGAATACAGAGTGAAGTTGTTTGTGTGTGTGTGTGTGTTTTGTTTTTTCCCAGAAAGAGTTTGTGATGTAAACTTTCTGAATTTTTCCATATCACAAAAACAACTTTTATTTGGTCTCATACTTGACTGAATTTTTCCTGGGTATATAAATCTAGGGCTGGGTTTGTTTTCTGTTAGAACTTTGGGGCCATGGTCCCATTACCTTCTGGCATTTTGAGATGCTGATGGAAAACTTTAGTATCATTCCTATGATAGAGCATTTGTTTATGTTTTTTTTAAAAAAAAAAAACATTAGAATCTTCCCTCTAGTCTTAGAGCTCTAAAGATTCATCAGCATGTGTCTGGTGTAGATCTGTTAAAATTCACTGTCCTCAGCAAGTTTGGCCCTTGTATTCTGAAGACACATGTCTTTCTTCAATTCTAGAAAATTTCATGACTATCTTATTTGTTGCTCTTTTTCTCTGGTTTCAGAACTCTTACTGGACAAACATTGGACTTTGTAAATAGATTCTGTCTCTTTAATTGTATCATATTTTACATATTTTTTTTTCTTCTGGAATATTTTCTTGAAATTTTTTATAGCCACTTTTAAGTGCAGTAATTATACATTAAAATTCCATGGGTTATATCTGTGCTTTCATTTCTCCATGTTTCATATTAGAACAGTCATAACAATTATAATTTCTCTGTATCTCTCAGGATACTAATTAGATACCTTTAAAGTATCTTTCCTCTAAATCATTTATTTCCTCTGGGGTAGTGATTCTCAACCAGGATTGACTCTGTTCTCCAGTGGAATTGTCAATATCTTTGACCATACAGTGAGACAATGTTGTTCACCCTGGGTAGAGAGGAAGTGTTGCTTCAATCTACTGGATAGAGGCCAAGAAGCCACTAAATGTCATACAATGTACAGGACCCTCTCCATAACAAAAAAAATTCAGCCCCAAATGTCAATAGAACAGAAGTTGAGAAATCCTGCCCCAGAGTGATTTCCTTTTTTATTTTCTTTCTGTTTTATGCTGCCGGTTTCTATTATCTATTCCTTTTGACAACTGATTAGACTGATTAACAATAGGGGCTTTGCTTTAGGTCTTGCACACGGAATACAGAAACCACCTAGGGTCTTCCCAAGTGCTAGAAATAGAATGTGGTTATATTCTTGGTCACTAGTCCACACCCTAGAGTTCCCAGACAGTGATTGTTAAATAACTTTGGAGAGTTCTACTGCTTATAAATACAGCAACTGGTTACAAGCCGGGGGACAGAAAGTGCAAACCTGAGCCATTCTTCAGACTTGTGACCGATGACCTCAATTTCTATTTTTCTGCTTTGTACCTATGCTGTTCTCTTCACCTGCTGCACTGAACTCAGAGCCCAGCTGGGCTCCTCCCTGAAAGCTCCCCCAGCTTCATTCAGAGGACTCCTCTTTCTGCTCTCAGGAGTGGACTCCTCTTCGTGCTCAAAAACACAGTCTCTTTTACCTGTCTTCACTGCCATTTCAAATGGTACTTGGGAAGAGAGAGTAGACACGTGTTTAGTTAGTCCACAAACTTCACAGCTCTTCCCATTTGTTTTCAAATCAGGGATGTTTGTTTACCAGGTTCTCTTACAAGAGGATATATCTCCAAAATAATTTTAGAAAAGCAGCAGCCATATGTGCAGGGAGAAAACTTTTAAACAACCAATTTAGAATGACACTGAGAAAAAAACACTGGATTTGTAACATTCAGAAAAGGCTGTTACTTTCTAGACCTAGGCTTCATGTTTCAATTGAGAAGATGACCTGAATAACCTACAGATGCTTTTGATTTCTATTTCTATTATAAAAGGAAGACCAGTATTTAGAATAAGATTTTATATTTTGACCACTAATATTTTATTGCACTGTCTTTTAATGAAAACAATTTAGCATATAACTAGAATTCCCCTGTGGTACAAAATGGAATAGTATAAAATGTTTCACTCTGATTAACCAATATTTATGAGTCTCCTTTGTGTAAATACAGAGCTTTAGAGTTTCCTCAAATACTTTCCAGATTTTAATGTTTCTCATCAGAAGGAGGTATAAATATGTTAGTCTAAAAATAATTATCCACAGAGGGAGAGGGAAACATACTGTTGATAACAGATTTATTAATGATGGGGATATATATAATCTGCCACAAAAAGATTTTAGGGCATCTAATAACTTTGGATCAAATATCTTATTAAAGATTATCACTGCTGGTTGTTTTCTTTTCATGGAAAAAATACATTTGGGGGGTGTATCTACTTGTGAGTTGTAAATATTTGAAGGATAGGTGGTCTGTTTGACTGCTTAAGGAGAAAAACAGAAGGAAAAAATAGCACATTGACCTATTCAAGAAAAGGCAATTCAGAATCCCGGAAGCCTCCAAATTCTGAACCGACAGTTGTCAGTGTTGTGAAACGCATCAGTGCCCTCCCAGAAGCACACTGCTGCCTTGACTTGCTTCTCAGTCGACAAAAGAAAAAGAATTGGCACCTCCTCACTGCCCTGATGCAGAAAGTGAAAAAAGGTTTATCGTTCGTTTTGCAAAACTGTAAGAGCTTCCTGTACTGATAGAGTGAAATGCATGGCTAACATCATCCAGTTTGGGATATTATCCACATACTTAGGCCTTCCAGAACAGTATCTGAAAGGCACTGATTGTGAGTATCCATATAACAGAATTATAAGGTTAGTAAGCCTGTTGAGGTAGTGTACACACACATAATATATATCATATATATTAATATTTTGTATATAAATTATTATTCTTTATTATACAAAAACAAAATACTAAAATAATTTCAGCAAAATCATCTCATAATCTAATTAGGAAACATAGTCTAACCTTTAATAGCACTTACCAGAACATACTTCTAGCATCTAATTTAAATCCCATATACTGTAACTTAAATCTATTTCTGTTCCCAGTGGGGCTGCAGAACAGCTGGTCAGCATCCTCCATAACAAATAATCTCTCATATATTTGAGTCATCATTAAAGACCCTCGCAGTCATCTTTCCTCAGGCAAAATGACCCAAAAGCCCTAACTTCTTCCCATAGATATATTTCCTAAGACTTGAATCATACTGAAGTTCCATCTTGGGATTTTTCCAAGTTCTGAGCATCTCTCGGTTTCCTCTCAAGCATCTCTACCTCCTCCTTATTAGCACCTACGGTAGTGATCTTCCCTCCAAGTGTCATTATGGAGCCCACTCAGGACTAGAGTAGCTTTAAGACTTCAACAATCCTCATTATGAGAATATTCATGCTACCCCTAAATCCACATCACAGAGTTGCGGAATGAAATCCAAATAGTGATAACTGAAAATTTAAAATGATCTTGATGTATCATTTCAGGTGCCTTTTCCCTTATGCACTGTTATTGTTACTAATCTTTTC
The DNA here is from genome assembly GCA_003697995.1 of Taxidea taxus jeffersonii. NCBI lineage: Eukaryota > Metazoa > Chordata > Mammalia > Carnivora > Mustelidae > Taxidea > Taxidea taxus. Next base: position 64,506 of record RCUC01148831.1, on the reverse strand, counting down.
TCATAAATCATAGGAAAACTATCCACTACCTCATTTATCTGTGTGCTGATTTTTTAGCCTTTTCTACAACAGGAAACAGAGGAAGACTAGCAAACAGGAATCCCAATGTTACAAGGGAAATACCAAAGAAATCTGTTCACTGATTAAGTTTTCTTTTCTTTCCTACACTGATCTAAGCAAAAGAAAAGCTATAAGCTATGTCTCCTGAGTAATTAACATGATAGAAAGAGGAGGAAACCATGTCCGGAAAAGCACTGGAGAGAATGCTAAAGCTAGGAGGAGTGTTTGTAATTCACTGGACCAAGATAATATCTCCCTGGAATCTTTGATGGAAAGAAAATCAACTGAAGCCTAAGTTTACTGCTTATTGTTAATAGCCCTCTTCCAGATAGGGAACAGCTGACAGCTTGGTGATAGGCTTTCTCATTGTATTGTTTCTCCAAAGCTTAGGGACCTGTGGTCCAGAGCATACATTTGTATCACTGACATGCTTGTGCAAAATAACCACCACATTCTAATAATGCTGCTCCCATCCATAATACTTCTCTTTAAAAAATTACTACAGAGTCAGGTATGGAATACACACAAACATATGCTTTCGAAAGAGTCTAATTCATTTGTTGTTGTAACTGATTTTCCAACTCATTTTACCAACCTTGATTGCCCACGCTGTCATCAAAAGTAACTCCAAATTACTTTTGCTGTTTTTTAGAAATCAGATCTACTCTTCTTTATGCTTTTCTCATAATTACTTCATTTTCTCAAAAATTGAACACATATTTATTTTGTTATTACACAAATATGTGAAATAATTATACATACCATTTTGTATACATTAAAAAAACTGATAAGTTTATAAAATTAAGCAAGGCAATGAAGCTGTAGAAATGGACTAAAACATTAACACTGACTATCTCTGATAATTCTAAGTGATTATTTTCTTCCTTCTACATTTCTATTTCCATACTATTAATAATGAGAATATATTTCTTCCACTAGAAAAATATGCTTCCATACTATTTTTAGTAGTCACCAAGTGATGCTAAATTAAGGTTAGCACAGCTGTTCAATTAACTCTGGACACGGAGAGCTGATAGAAGGATAAATTTTTAATATTCTGCCTTACTGAGGAATACACTTTAATATTTGCCCTCTTTGTCATGCATTTAGTCCCTCACTAATTCTCATTCATTGGCCCAAATAAGAATCATATTTGTTAGCCAAAACAACTGTTTTTATGTTTCTTGTGATTCCAATAACTGGTAAAATTTCTCTGTATACATGTACACTTCCACTGGTCAATGCTCTATCTTCAACTCAACCTGATTATTTGATGGGTATGACTTTCTCCCTAACTTTAATCAATTTTCTCATTAAAATAAAATCCAAGAACATGGAGTATTACAGTAGCATATCTAAAACTTGCTTCCTATATTTATTCTAATGCAAGCAAACTATAAAAAATAACTGCATAAGAAGGGCTCTTCATTTTTGTCACGATCTGGCAAAGGTCCATGACATACTGAATACACCAGATATCTCTGCTGAATGGCATGACTACTGATGTTGATGGCAAAAATGGTCTCTTGCTTGTTCGTAGCACCTCTATCTTTACCCATTAAATATATATGTATTTGTTAGGCAAATACATATGTGTAAAGTAGAATCCCTGGGCATCATCTCCTCTTATAGGCACTTTATTTATGAGTCAACTGCATTTATAACAAAATTAATCCTAATTGAACTTAAAATTGGGCAGTGGGCATCTTTTGCCTCAACAATGGTTCTAAAGGTTTTCCACACAAAACACCTTCTGTATCCAAACACATTTTATTAACAATAAGACATTATCTCCTTCTACTTTGGATTTTTTCAACTATCATGTTCCCTGGGCAATATTCATTTACTGCAGTGTTACTCCCACAACTATCCCCTGTGAGACATCCAAAAATACCTTAAGAGCCAATTATCTTAAAATCGCTTTCTTAAAATGCATAATTTTATAGCATGAGTTATCAATTCTGATTTGATGATTACTCAAACCTTATCAAAATCACACTGTGCTGCATGAGTCTGCATCTATTGGTAGCATTAAATTCAGCAGCTGATTACACATTCTAGAGGGAAACACATAATTTCTTTTTATTTGTTCCTTATTTACTTGAGATTAGATCACTGAAAAACTCCATATCCTTCAGGCATTGGGTTATAAAACTGATAAACTGATATGCATCTTCACAGAGCCAGAGGTATTCTAAAATTACTTCACAAAATCCCCTTTACTCTGCTGTGTTGTATTTCCTCTTTTAACCATTTGTGCTACAATTGTAGTTCCCATTCCTCTTCTTTGGTTTCCTCAGTGTCCTCATTAACTTTCCTTAGGAACCCCAGAAAAAATGTTGATGACATTACTCTAATGCATATAATAGAGAATACATTTAATGTTTGATCTATATATTTCATGAGAAGTTTAAATGATGTAAGTTAATCTATAAACTGGAAAATCATGAAAGAAATGGGACTACCCCCATGTGCTATGTGTTTCAGATGACCTTGGGTTCTTTATATTTTCATATGTGTTTCACATGTTAACTGGCTAACAGAGCATATTGAGGCAAACTGAATGCGGAAAGGTGTGGTCACACTGACTGCAATGCAGGAGAAAGTGCAAGGCTATCCAGGTGTCCTACAGAGGCTTCAGGTGAATCTTGAAGGAGGAGGGGCTGCTACTCAGAACAGGCTGTATTGTCACATGTACCTCATCCCTCTGGGGCCCACTGAGGCTATCAGAGATTAGGGCTGGCTGTTGACTGCTCAATTAGAGCACTACAATAACTATAACCACCACATTTATTCCTAAAGAGGCTTTTCATGATTTGACTTCTGGTTTTCATTGTGTATTACTCCCTCAAGGGCCCAAAGTATAACAAAATACTGAAGCTTATTTTACACATGGCCTCAAAAATAAATAAATACTAGTGCCAAATATGATGCCCTAGAAATTTACAGTATAGCATTACCAATATTTCAAGAAATAAAAACCAAGATAATATGCCATTACTTTTTTTTTTAAGAGAAGGAGAACAAGTATGGGGCGGGGGATCAGAGGGAGAGGGAGGGAGAGAATCCCAAGCAGACTCCATGTGGGCAGCATGGAGCCAGATGTGGGGCTCGTCCCATGACCCTGAGATCATAACCTGAGCTAAAGCCAAGAGTTAGATACCCAACTGACTGAGCCATCCAAGAGCCCCTTTGCCACTACTTTTTGAATGTAAAAGTCATTTGGTCACCAACAGGAAAGGCACATGGGCCTATTAATTTTCAATACTGAAATAATAGCTATTAAAATATTTACTGATCAATTATGACATGAAGAAACAGATCCCCTGTTCTTAGAGGGCTATAAGCTAAAGAAGGAGACAGAGTACAGAAATTAAATAGAATATTTTAAGTGCCAACCAAAGATATTACAAAATGATAAAACTCAAATTCTATTTGAGTTCCAGCCTGTCAAAAGCAAATTTTAAACCATGCAAATAAAGTTAAGTAAGCCTTTCCCCATGATGACTAGGATTCTTTGATTTCATTGAATTTATGTCACAGAAAATGGGAGTTTCAAAACAACAGAGATATTAAGTAACTCCAAACAACTAAACAGTGGGGTCTAACAACAGTTTATTTCAGATTAGCCCACTCCCCATATTTCCTACTAAAAAGAAAAACTGTAAATTATTGTCTAGGCTCTAAATGAATAAAACTACTTAATTGGGCTACTTGGCTTGTACTTCAATAAAAAGATTTTTCAAACAGCTCAACCTCTCCAATAGAAATTTATTATCTGGCTTCATCATTCATTATACACCTAACAGATAACTATTTTTCAAAACTAGAACCTGAGATAGAAACTTAAAAATGGTTGTTAAATGAATGAATGAATGTTGAAAATATAAATGAATAAATTTCATGTTGATATAAGGCTGTGGGACTCCATTCTTCACCCCCAATTCCTATCAACAAAATGAATTCTGAGATTTGATATGCTGGATTAATTCAAAATAGATAAATGCTTATTTTCCAGTCTATTGATTTATATCTATATTCATGCATTTTCAAAGACAATTTTATACAATCAAGCAGAAATACTCCTTTGAGCCATTCATGTTTTTTGTGTAATTAGGCAATTAGGATATGCTAGCCATACTAACATAATAAACAAGAAACTCTGAGAATGATTCTGAGAGCTTATTTTAAAAAGAAAAGTGGGGCACCTGGGTGCCTCAGTCAGTTGAGTGTCTTACTCTTGGTTTCAGTTCAGGTCATGGTCTCAGGATCCTGAGATGGAGTCCTGCATCAGGCTCCACGCTCAGTAGGGAGTCTGCTTGAGACTCTCTCTTGCCCTCTCCCTTTACCCCTCCCCCACCAAAATAAATAAATAAATAAATAAATGTTAAAAATAAAGAAAGAAACAAGAAAAGAACAGTATGTAAACAAAGAGATTTTGTTCTGGGTGACTGTGTAAATTTTTGTTATTTATGACTTTTGTATGATATTGTGAAGGAAGCGGAGTATCAAATCTTTCTTTACAGCTAATTTGTAACAGTCTGTTTTACTGAAGGGTGAGAGGCGGAGAAAAGATTTAGCATTCATTGAGAACCCCCCTGTAAACTGGATACTTTATGTACAGAATCTTATAAAATCTTCACAAAAATCCTGTTAGGTAGGTATTATCAGACACATTTCTTCACCAGAAAACATAAAGGATCAGAGGGTATCATTTGTAAGCTAAGACCATATAACTGGGAGCAGAATTGTAATTTTAATCCATGGTTCAGTGCCCCCAAGACCTATGTTCTTCTCACATTGACCACTCAACCTTTCTTAAAGGAAGACAACCCTTGCCCTGTGATTAAAATGGTGGTTATTATCTACTGTAAGCTACACAAGGGCAGATTCTCTGTCTTTTTCCCTCCAAAACAATGACTAAAATAACAGCTACTTAATTAACATTACTATAATGAATAAACTTGGCTCTTTAAATGTTTTCTCCCTCTTGTAACCCTGGTTCAAACTGTGAATGACCTGAGTACTAGCTGGGTCACCTGGGTAAAAATCCCCAGTTGCATAAAATGTAGCTAATCTACCCCCATATCACTGCATTCTATCTCTATAGAAATTAGCTATTTCCCATCAGATATACGTGCATCTAATCAGCAAGGAGTTTGTAGTCCATGAAAATTTAAATAAATAGACCCTGTTGTGATAATACAGTGTTTCATCTTCTCTGAGGACAATGGTCTTCAAATTGATGGATAAAATAACTTTTCATTAAAATGAATTCCAAAAAATACACTGGCCACCACTTGGATGTCAAGAATTCATCCTCTCCCCCAACATTGCCACTGGAAGCTGGTTGTGAAAAGACCCTAAACCATACTCCATTTAATAACCCTGTGTCCCACTAGCGGCGCCTGGGGGGCTCAGTGGGTTAAAGCCTCTGCCTTAGGCTCAGGTCATGATCCCAGGTGCTGGGATCAAGCCCTGCATTGGGCTCTCTGCTCAGCCAGAGGCCTGCTTCCTCCTCTCTCTCTACCTGCATCTCTCTGCCTGCTTGTGATCTCTGTCTGTCAAATAAATAAATTTTAAAAATCTAAAAAAAAAAAAAATTAACCCTGTGACCCACTAGATATGCCCTTGTGTAATACCTTTCCCTTGAGTACAGGTAGGATCTGTAACCCTGCTTCTCACCAAGAGAATGGTGAGAAAAACAGAAAAATTATGTAATGACACTCTTACGGTTACATAAGATTGCAGTGTCTGTCTTGCTTATAGACTGTCTCCCTTGGTGGCTTCAAGAAAACAAGTGGACATACTAAAGAGGCCCACATGGTAAGGAATAAAAGTGACCTTTGGCCAACAACTAGCAACAGACTGAGGCTCTTATTCCAACAGATATCAAGAAGCTGAATTCTGACAATGACCACATGAGGCAGGAAGCAGATCCTTCTTCAATCACCTGGTGAGATCAGACTGAAGCCCAGACAGCGCCATGACCATAGCCTTGCAAAGAACCTAGTTAAGCCATGCCCAAACTTCTGACCTACAGACACTGCATGATGATAAATGTGTGTTTTTAGCCATTATGTTTATGATAATATTGTTAAACAACAATAGATAACTAATACACTGCTCTGTAAATCTGTGCTAGAAAGTGTGGCAAGTTCCCACAGGTGGACTGTTCTCTATTTTAGAATTTCTTAGCCTTATCAGACCCAACTCCCTAATTTTTTAATACAGATTTTTAATATCTCTGTGATTATCATAAATTAAAATAGGTTATGTAGTCTACAAATTAAAGTTTATATATTATATCACCTACTTAAATAATTTAAAAACCAATATAATGCCATAGATATAATATAGAGATATAAAGGGATATTAAACAATGGAGGGGTGCCTGGGTGGCTCAGTGGGTTAAAGCCTCTGCCTTCAGCTCAGGTCATGATCCCAGGACCTGGGATCGAGCCCCACGTCTGGCTCTCTGGTCAGCGGGGAGCCTGCTTCCCTTCCTCTCTCTCTGCCTGCCTTTCTACCTACCTGTGATCTCTGTCAAATAAATAAATAAAATCTTAAAAAAAAAAAAAAGAATTAAACAATGGAATACCATGCAGCCATCAAAAGAAATGAAATTTTGCCATTTGCGACAAAGTGGATGTTACTAGAGGGTATTATGCTTAGCGAAATAAGTCAATTGGAGAAAGACAACTATCATATGATCTCCCTGATATGAGGAAGGGGAGATGCAATGGGGGGGCATGTTGGGGGGTAGGAAAAGAATAAATGAAACAAGATGGGATTGGGAGGGAGGCAAACCAAAAGAGACTCTAAATGTCACAAAACAAACTGAGAGGGGTCGGGGGGAGGGGTGTAAGGATAGGGTGGTGGGGTTATGGACATTGGGGAGGTTATGTGCTATGGTGAGTGCTGTGAAGTGTGTAAACCTGGTGATTCACAGACCTGTACCCCTGGGGATAATAATACATTATATGTTTATTAAAAAATTAAAAAAGGGATATTAACCCAAGATAAAATTATATGCATTTCAATATATAAGTACATAAAACTACATGAGAGGGCAAAGTTCATCAAGAGAATATAACAATTGTAGGGTGCCTGGGTGGCTCAGTGTTAAGTGTCTACCTTCATATCAGGTCATGATCCCAGGGTCCTGGGATTGAGTCCTGCATCAGACATCCTGCTCACTGGTCAGTCTGCTTCTCCCTGTCCCTAAGCCCCTCTCCCCAACTTGTTCTCTCTCTCTCTCTCTCCTGCTCTTGTGCTCTCTCTCTCAAATAAATAAAATCTTAAAAAAAGAGAATATAACAATTGTAAATATTTATGTGCCCAGATATTTAATACAAATATTAACAAATGCAGAGGGAGAAATAGACAGAAAGACAATAATAGCAGGGGACTTCAACAATAGATCATCCAGACAGAAAATCAATAAGGAAACACTGAACTTGAACTACACTGTAGACCAAATGGACCTAAAAGACACATTCAGAACATTCCATCCAACAGCAGCAGGATACATGTTCTTCTTGAGTGGTAATGGAACATTGTCTAGGATAGATCATATGTTAGGTCACAGATAAGTCTTAACAAATTTAAAAAGAATGAGATCATGTCAAATATCTTTTCTGAGCACAATGGCATGAAAATAGAAATCAATTATAAGAGCAAAACTAGAATATTCACCTATATGTGGAGATTAAACAACATGGTCCTGAACAATCAATGGGTCAAAAACAAATCAAAAAAGAAATTTAAAAAAATCATGAGACAAATGAAAATGGAAATAAACTTATTAAAACTTAGGGGTTGCTGCAAAAGCAATTGTAAGACAAAAGTTGACAGCAATATATACATATGTTAAAAAGTCAGAAAGATATGAAATAAGCTAACTTTCCACCTCAAAGAACTAGAAAAAGAGAAACAAAATAAGCCACAGAGTTAGCAGAAGGAAGGAATAACAAAGATCAGAGTAGAAATACATAGACTAAAAGACAATAGAACAGAATCAAAACTAAGAGCTCTTTTTTGAAAAAAAAACAAAAAACAAAATAGACAAATTGTTAGCTAGACTTATCAAGAAATAGAGAGAGGACTCAAATAAATGAAAGAGGGGACATTCAATTGATACCACAAAAATACAAAGGATCATAAAAGTCTACTCTGATTATATACCAACAAATTAGACAACTAAGAAGAAATAAATTCTTAGGGATGTACAACCCACCAAGAGTAAATCATGAAGAAACAGACAATCTGAACAGACCCACTACTAGTAAGGAGACTGAGTCAGTAAGCCATAACTTCCCAATAAAGAAGCATCTGGGACCAAATGGCTTCCCTGGTGAATTGTACCAAACATTCAAAGAACTAATACCAATCTTTCTCAAACTCGGCCAATAAACAGAAGAGGGAACACTTACAAGATCAGCATAAATTTAACACCAAATGTCAGACAAAGACATTACAAAAATAGAAAATTACAGGCCAAAACCCCTAAGGAATACAAAGGCCAAAACCCTCAATAAAATAATCATCAAACAAATTTCAATAATACATATAATCATACACTGTGATCAAGAAGGATTTATTCCAGGGATGCAAGGATGGTTTAACATCTGAAAAACAATCAATGTAATATATCACATTAACAACAACAACAACAAAAATCATAAAATCATGTCCACAGAAGCAGAAAAAGCATTTGACAAAATTCAGCATACTTTCATGAGAAAAACTCTCAACAAAGAGTATGTAGGGAACATACTTCAACCTAATAAAGACTATATATGAGAAGCCCACAGCTAACATCATACCCAATTATTGAATAGTTGAAAACTTTTCCTATAAGATCAGGGACAAAACAAGAATAACCACTCTTACCACTTTTATTGAACAGAGTACTAGAAGTCCTAACCAGAACAATTAGGCAAGAAAAAGAAAAAAAGACACCTAAATTGAAAAGGAAGAAGTAAGATGATGTCTTTCTGAAGATAACATATTATATATGTAAAACCCTAAAGAGATCACCAAAACACTGTTAGAACTAATAAACAATTTCAGTAAAGTTACAGGATACAAAATCAATATATAAAAATCCGTTGCTTTTCTGTATACAATGAATGATCAGAACATGAATTTAAGAAAAAGTCATATTTATAATAGTATCAATAAAATAAAATACTTAGAAAAGCATTTTACCAAGAAGATAAAAGACCTCTACATTGAAAACTATGATATTGATGAAAAGAACTGAAGAATTTGCAGGTAAGTGGAAAGATATTCCAAGTTCATGGATTGAAAAGATTAATAGGTTAGAAAGTCCATACTACAGATTCCATATACTCCCTTAGCAAAGTCCCAATGTCATTTTCCATAGAAAAAGAAAAAAATATTAAAAAGTTATATAAAGTCACAAAAGCCCCCAAAAGCAAAAAAAAAACTTGAGAAAAAAGAACCCAGCTGTAGGCATCATATTTCCTGCTTTCAAACTGTATTACAAAGCTGTAGCAACCAAAACAGTATGATATTGGCATAAAAACAAATACAGACATCAGTGGAACAAAATGAGAGCCCAGAAATAAATCTATTAATCCAAGGTCAATTAATTTACTATGAAGAAGTCTAGAGTATACATTAGGCAAAGGTAGTGTCTTCCATAAATGATGCTAGGAAAACCATACAGCTATATGAAGAAGAATGAAACTGAACACTTATCTTGTACCATATGCAAACATCAACTCAAAATAAAGACTTGGACACAAAACCTGAAGCCATAAACTCCTAGGAGAAAACATAAGGAAAAAGGTCCTTGACATCAGTCTTTACAATGTTTTGTTTTTCATCTGATTCCAAGAGCAAAAGCAACAAAAACCAAAACAATTGATACTACATCAAACTAAAAAGGAAGCCATCAACAAAATGAAAAGGCAACCAGTGGAATGGGAGAAAATATTTGCAAACCACACATCAAATACCCAAAATACACAAGGAACTCATGTAACTCAACAGCAGAAAATAATTAATTAATTAATTAATTAATTACAGAAAGGGAAAGAAAGAATGGGCAAAGGACCTGAATAAACATTTTCCCATGACATACAAATGGCCAATAAGTACCTGAAAGGGGGCTCATGACATCACTAATCATCAGGGAAATGACAACCAAAAACCATAGTAAGACATCCACTCATATCGGTTTGGATGTTTATTATCACAAGCAAAGGGATGACAAAGGCTGGGAAGGATATGGAGTGAAAGGAGCCCTCATCCACTGTTGGTGGAAATGTAAACCAGTACAGCCGCAATAGAAAGCAGTAGTTCTTCAGAAATTAAAAATAGGCTATAGTTAATAATATCATATTGCATATTTAAAAGTTATTATAAAAGTAGAACTTAAAAGTCCTCATCATGGGGTGCCTGGGTGGTTCAGTGGGTTAAAGCCTCTGGCTTCGGCTCGGGTCATGATCCCGGGGTCCTAGGATAGAGCCCTGCATCCGGCTCTCTGCTCAGCGGGGAGCCTGCTTCCTCCTCTCTCTCTCTGCCTCTCTGCCTACTTGTCATCTCCATCTGTCAAATAAATGAATAAATAAAATCTTAAAAAAAAAGGTTCTCATCACAAGAAAAGCATTATTTTGTAACTATGTAAGGTGACAGATGTTAACTAGACTTTTGCGGTGACCGCTTCCCACTATATACAAATAACGAATCATTATGCTGTACACCTGAAACAAATATGCTATATATCAATTAAACCTCAATTTTAAAAAAGTAAAAAATACAGAACTACCATATGATCCAGCAGTCTCACTTCTGAGTATATATCCAAAGGAAACAAAATCGTTATCTCAAAGAGATATCTGTACTTCTATGTTTGTAGCCCCATTCTTCACAATACCAAGATATGGAAACAACCTAAGTGTTCACCAACAGATGAATAGATAAAGAAAATGTGGTGTGTGTATATATATATATACACACACACACAATGGAATATTATCCAGTCTTTTAAAAGAAGCAATTTATATCACTTGCAATAATGTAAATGAACCTGGAGAGCATTATGCTAAGTGAAGTAAGCCAGACAGAGACTGACAAATAGTGCATGGCATCATTTATATGTGGAATGTAAAAAAAAGTTGACCTCATAGAAACAAAGAGCGGAAAAGTGGTGGCCAGGTGCCAGCAAGTGGAGGAATTAGGGAGAGGCTAACAGAAAGTACAAACTTTCAGTTGTAAGAAGAATAAGGTCTGAGAATCCAATAGTGACTACAATTAGTAACACTGCATTGTATAAGTGAAATTTGCTAAGAGAGCAGGACTTCAGTGTTCTATCTCTCATACACATATGCACACACACAAAAACCACACAAAATCCCACAAAGTACCTGGATTCCTGTACCCATTTAGGGTCATGTAATGCAAGTGCTACAGCTTGCATGGAGATTTTAGTATGTTTTGTATCCTTAACTCAAGTACTACAAACAGTACTGTTTGGGGGCATGTCATTTTATTAAATGTTGAGCATCTCTTATAAAAGTTCTGAATAAATGAAGGAAAATATGATCAATTTACCTGAATTATCTTCCTGGAAAACTCAGAGTATGTTAAAACTGTGGGAATAGAGCTTTGTGCTTATAAGTAAAATCAAATTATTTCTAGGCTCCTATATAAACTGTTTCTCATTTACATGAAAATCTAGTGGGTCACTCATATATTTCATGAAAAGCAGGTGGTTCTAACCTGATTCATCCAGTGCATCGCAGGAAATCAGGCATCCCTGCCTTTGCCAATCACTGTAAAAATACAATAAAATCCCCAGTACGAGCACTGTCCCTGTTACGGAGTTACCACTTTAATTGTAAGTATGTTCCTAACCAAAGATTTCATACAAAACATATGATCAAGCATATGTCACAAAATAAGCTGCATATTTAAGCCTCTAGAATGCTCTACCATAGTAAAGTTACATTACAAGTCAAATGAAAATTATACTCACACATACCCCATATATGTATATATATAAATAAAATATACATATTTTATATTATAAAATATATATGTATATTATAAAATATACATATTTTATTTATATATAAAATATATATAACTATATAAATAATATATAAATATAGACATTATCTATATATAAATAAATTAAATATTTGTTTTATATATTTACAGAAAGAGAAGGAGCAATGCAGACAACGAAGAAAAGAAAAGAAGCCTGGTGCTTATTTTATACAAAATATGAAGAGAACATAAAAACACATTTCAAAGAAGCTATAGATAGCTTTTAAGGTCCTTTCTATCTCTAAGCTATAGATAGGTAGATGGATGGATAAGATATATATACCTGTAAGTCTACAACAGATTATAAATATGATAAAAATAAGTTGCTTTTTAAAATACTAAATAATCAATAAAAATTTTGCTGGGATCTTTAGAATATAACATGTTTTTTAAAAAGAAAGATTTAGTTTTTTTATATCTGTAACAAGGCCATCATCAACTTTTAACTCAACCTTCCTTTTTTTTTTTTCACAATAAATAGTCTTCTACTAAGCAGGTATTAAAGATAACAGATTAAAGATAACAGAATACACCATACTCTTCTTGATTCTTGATTCTTCTTGATATTCTTCTCTCAAACCATCATAACAAAACCAAAGTCTTCACTTCTTTATGGAATTTGAATGAGCCCCTTGAACAGTATTAAGCTGTTCTTTCCCTTGCTCTTGCTATTCCCCAAACCATTAAAAATTACAAGAATGTCAATGTGTGGAACAGAAATGTAAAATATGTTGTCTCAGTCTGTGCTTAAGAAAATATGCATGCACTTCTATTAGAGGAGGTGATGGAAGCTGACTGTTGACTTTGTACATGTATTTTTAACCAGTGCCAGAACTGCTCTCTTATCCAGCTCTAGCTGCCTCTATGAGAATTGTCCAGCATAATTAACATGGTGCCCTTCTTTAAGAGAGTGGAAGACTGCAGACAGAAGTGAATTATGAGGGTCGAACATACTGAATGTAAAACACATGTCTCTATAATCATCAGCCCACCAGGCAATATTTGTAATGTAAAAGGTTTTTACCTTTTCAATTCTTTTTAAATTTTCTCAGACCCACTGTCGCAATATATATCCAATCATAACTAAGAGGGTTGAGGACATCATTTACTCACTCTTCCATTCACCCATACATTCACTCTGTCAACTGGCAAATCTTTATTCACTATTTATTATAAGATAAATACTGAATATTCTAAATCAAAGAGACTCAATCATCAAAGCACAAATCAGAATGTTTTGCTTGTTCTTCAGATGAATAGAAAACTTTGGAAACAGCTCTCTCAAATAGAAATTGGTTAACTTATTGAGCTTACAATAGCCACATGGATAACTGAACTTATTGCCTCCATATTTTAAGTTGGAGAAACAAAACCTCAACAATTTTAAGTAACTTTAACAAGCCTAATTGCTAGTAAGTATTCTTAAGGTAGATCCTAACCCAGGATCTACCACAAACTGGGTAGTCTTTTAAAATAGGTCATATGTAGGGTGCCTGGGTGGCTCAGTGGGTTAAAGCCTCTGCCTTTGGCTCAGGTCATGATCCCAGGGTCCTGGGATCGAGCCCCACATTGGGCTGTCTGCTCAGCAGGGAAGTCTGCTTCCTCCTCTCTCTCTGCCTGCTTCTCTGCCTACTTGTGATCTCCGTCTGTCAAATAATTAAAAAAAAAATCTTTAAAAAAAATTAATAAAATAGGTCATATGAACAAACTACACTTTAATGGACTGGTTCCAGATGCTTCTGTGCTCAATCTATTTTTTCCCAAGATTTGTTTTCGGTATGGCTTTGTTTAGGACAGAGTTACCAGAAACTCAACCTCCTACCTCTGTCAGATCTGAATGTGCCCCGCCTGCTATTGTGATTTGCAGATGCAAATTAGCGGAACACAAATTTAGGTCTCTAACAATAGCTGAACGGCTATCTGCTTCAAAGCTCAGAAATGTCTTTTTGGATAGCTTTATTGAGATATACATGCTTATCTCTAATTCCTCAGGGGAATTTCATTGTACAGATATGAGTTACTTGTCCTCAGATTCAAACCTAGAAGGGGAAAAGAAAGGGGGATAACAGTAACAAAGCAACAGCAAGAATTATCATCCCGAGATCTCAGGAAAAATTACAAGTGGCTGCACAAACACAATGCAGAAATCGGTGTGTATCAACCTCTGGTTCTTGTCTAAAACTCCTCCCACAAGCACCCACAAACTGACAACAAGATAACGGAAAGACAGGAAGGTAAGAGAACCCACAGCTGGCATACCCACGTTTCCTAGTTTGGTGGTGTCAGTGGTAAGGCTGCCCTCTGCTTTGCTGTGTTTAAGCCTCAGTAATTCATCAAGAAGTTTTCTCAGCTCCAAAGGCTCAAAAGTACAAGTTGACCATCTGGACATTAAAGGTGTCCATCATGGTCAAAAAGAAATTAATTATGAAGTGGCACCTCTTTATTAGAGGAAGATATATTATTTTCTTTCTTAAGAACGTTATCGCTCAAGCAAGCCTCTATCCCCAGTATGTACAAAGGTGATACTTCTCCTAAGAAGAAAATGTGAATGAACTCAATTCCAAGATTACAGTTCCCCAGGTTGAGCCCAAGAGACTCCAAACATGCCTTTCATCAACAGTGTGGCTTTTATACGTTTCATCACTGAAGGAAACAGAGCAGAATGGGTACCGGGGTGCCTCAAACACTGGATTTCCAGGGCCAGGAGTTCCTTCCATGCAATAGGCTCTCCAAAAAGGGGAGAAGGAGAGTTTCCAATTCCATTTCACCCCTCAAGGGCATTTCACTTAGGTGTTAATTGGCTAAGCTCTTTGTTCTGGAAAAACATGCTAGCAACCATGAAAATGACAACAAACTCTGGGATACCCTGTCACTTTTATATGCGGTGATTTTTGGTTATTGCTTGCTTGATATTGATTTAGAAAGGCACCAATGGTTTTAAAGAGATAAAAAAAGTTTAAGGAATCCTGACTCAAAGTGACATCCAATTTATCAAAAAGGATTTCCCTCTTTGTTCCCCAGTGAGTCACTTGTACGCTGAAACATGGGAGACACTTTAGAAAAATCAATGACAAGCCATTTCTGCTATGAAACACTGTGCCTCTAATCTCCTGATTTCTCAAAAGTCAAGGCATGTAGATAAAAATCTAGTTCATCCATCACTTTAAACTTCAGCATTAACATAATGAGGGAACATGCCAATTGACTATTAGGTCTCTTATATGTCACGTGTCTTTCTTGGACAAATTATAGATAAATCCCCCAACTAGACTCCAGGACTTATTTGCTCACCTGGATTTGCATAACTACAAAACATCATGAAAAGTTTGTGTCTCTTCCATAAAATGATAATTGTGCCAAAACACAAGCATGATTCAGTTAAACAAGATGACCATCCAAGGTCCCTTTTAGCCTTCTGACACAATGAAAAAGCTGTATACATTTATCAAAAACTCCAATAGGAAATCACACTTTAATGATCAAAAGCACAGCAAATGCAAAGCAAATACCTGTGCCTTAACAAAAGAGCAAAACTTTTAGTTAAAGAATGTAATTTAGGGGCGCCTGGGTGGCTCAGTGGGTTAAAGCCTCTGCCTTCGGCTCAGGTCATGATCCCAGGGCCCTGGGATGGAGCCCCACATCGGCCTCTCTGCTCAGCGGGAAGCCTGCATCCCCCCCCCCCCCGCCCTGACGCCTGCCTCTCTGCCTACTTGTGATCTCTGTCTGTCAAATAAATACATAAAATCTTAAAAAAAAAAAAAAAAGAATGTAATTTAAAAACGGAAATGACCTGGGGTGCCTGGGTGGCTCAGTCGGTTGAGCATCTGTCTTTGGCTCAGGTCATGATCAGGGTCCTGGAATCAAGACCCACATGGGGCTCTCTGCTCAGAGGGAAGTCAGCTTCTTGCTCTGCCCTCTGCCCCTCCCACCACCAACCACACCCCTCACACTCTCTCTTCTCTGTGTCTCTCAAATAAATAAATAAAATCTATTAAAAATGGAAATGAGCATTTTAACATATGTAGCCCATTCTATTGTTCCAAACCTGCTTGAAAGCTACTTCCATAAAACTGTACTACTTCGGGCATATTTTAAAAGATGCCAACTCCCCAGCACACCAGACTACTTTTCTGATCAACACCTTCACAAATTTAACACCGTCCTGCCTCCTTGCTTTGCTGCCAAGTGGTAATAGTATATATGGCTGTGCATTTGCTGGTCTTCTGTGGACAATCGCATCCATGTCACAAAGGAAATGTAAGCATTCTGGAGGTTCTTCTCAGCTTCTCTGTATGGAAAGCCCTTCTGGTTTCTCTCTTTGTTTCTAATCCTGATTTTATCTTTTCACTCGATCAGTGAAATGCCAATCCATAAACCCCACTCAATGTCAGTCTTACAAGAATCCTTTATACCTGATTCTTGAAGCTCCCCAGCTTCCTGTCTGCCTCTACTCTAAATATTTACAGTGTATAATTGAGGTTAACCGCAGCTGTACTCTTGGCTAAGCCGTAGGTAAGATCTTAAGCCTGAGGTTTCTGGTTCTGAAAAGGAGAAAAAAAAATAATAATTTGAAAACCCATTATTACTTGATCAACTCTGGAAATTCAAAATCATGCAGAAGACTTTTATATAAAACTAAATATGCTTTTGCCTGAGAAAGCGAAGTAGGAGAACTCAAAGATCTGGTTTTGGTTTATAGAGTAATTAATGAATGGCCTTGCTTTGCACATTTGAAAATGCACAACCACCAAGAAGTGTTAACTGTATTATTACCATCCAGTGTTTCTACTGCGTTGTTTTCCAAGTGCTTTGATATTAACTGGTTATTAGTAAGAAAAACGTGGTATTTCTGTCTCTGCATTTTTACCCTTCTAGTGAATAAGGGTAAAAGACCACTAAATTGAGCTGATGCACTATGCCTTCCCCACCAGTGCCATCATCTTCTTGCTGGTTGATTTCTCAGGTGCAGATAAAACATGACTTATGAAGACAGTACCCATAGCCGTTTACTTTATGTCTCACCAAAAGAACCAAAAGAACATATACTAGTTCGTATTTTCCTATATTCCACAGTCAAAAACGTAGTAATAATACTGCTTTGCCTGGGCATTGTTGAAAACTAACAGATGTCACCGGGAAAAATGACTGAGACATGAAAAAGTCTTATTTATTCTGGACCTGGTTTTGAAAAAAGCAGCCATGAGGAAGTAATTGTCAGACTTCCACAGGGCGCTAAGTCTACTGAATGTTGCCAATGTCGTTTAAACAAGAAAGAGGGCATTTGAGTACCAAGGGGAAAAAATGCTGAAAGAACAAAAATGCAAGGGTTGTGGGAAAGGGTCCTCTCGTAAATGGGAAAATGCATAAATAAACTTGTGAATTTCTCATTAATTTTGCTCATGGTAACAGAAAACAACAAGCATGTAATTAAAAGGTTCATTCCCTATTCCCACCATATCCAAGAATTTCTTCAAGTGTAAGTGCTCAGAGCTACTGAGTGAACACCTACAATGTTGGACATTGTGCCCTGCATATAGCGCCATTTTAAACATGCTTCAATTTTTGATCTGCCATCAAGGGAGAGCAAGGAGATCCGCTCAATGCTCAAAAATCCTTCCTTAATGGTGGCCATAATGGTCAATGGGTAGCAATGAGAAGCAATGACTGGGCAAGGCTACCCTCAGTTAACAATGCATAGAATAAGACCAAGTAAAATAAAATAGCATTATCCCTTTGAATTCACATTCCGCTCCCTCTTTAATGAGAGTCTTTTCTCCAAAGTTGCCCATGGTAAAACACCTCATTTTTTCACAGAGGAAAAAGAATTAATCGTTATGTGTCTGCGGCCAACAGGAAAACGAGCAAATTAATTTTGATTTCAAGGAATTGGATGTGTGTGGAAGGGGGAAAGTAGTTAAGAGTTAAGAAGAGTTTCTGTTTCATGGTTTTGTTTTTATGGTGGGTTTTTCATTGGTTTCATTCTGTCTTGTTTTTGAAGTAAGAATCGCAATGTCTCAGTGGAAGTTTCAAGATGAAGGGAAATGCTGACCCTTGATGCTGTTCTTCCCTCTTGGGAGTATGTCCTATAGTAGAGTGACAAGCTCTCAGGAAATGAGAAACCCTGAAATGAGGGAGCACTGGGCCAAGTTTAATGCCATATAAATAGCGCCCCTTGCTGGGAGTTATTTCCTGGGAATGTGGCAAGGGCAGGGCACTGGGTTTCGGGAAATTCTTTCACCTATAGCTACAGAACAGAAGCGCCAGAGCTGGGGGTGAGTCCAAGAACCTCTCTGTCTACCATGCCACCGAACTTCCTGAAAAATGCACATGTCTTTCCTAATGAAAGGAAAATGTGAGCCTGGAGCTGAGAACACAAGGAAGTCACAAACAAGCACTCCTCTTTTGAGTCTTAATTCCCAAACCAACCTCCTAACCACAAAGAACTGACTTTAATTCTGATTTCCTGTCAAGATTGGGCGTCACACAGAAGTAGAATTTAACCACTGAGCCGAACATTGTTTAGGCAGGAACAGACTTGAGCAGCTCCTTGCACAGCAGGAGCATCTAAAATTCTTAGAAAAAGGCCTGACAACCCATAACAAAGGTTTTCCACAAACAAACCACAAACTTTAACTAGAAAAACTGTCCAACTCCCAAGCTTTACTTTCAAATGTCTCCAAAAGATGGCCTTCATGGAAGAAAGTAAAATGAAAGGAACAATCTGACCACAGGCATATGATTGGTTTTATATTATTTTTGCTTTTTCACAAAACCCTTCCTCAACAGTCAAAATCCTATAATCCAGCAGCACTTACAAAATGGTGTTAAATTAGAGAAAGCTGGTATTTCTCCACTAAGTACACAAAATGAGCCTTTCATTTTCCTTCAAGACCAACATATCTCAAGTTTTAGTACCTTCCCTTCTAAGTTTTTAATCTTAAACACTCATTTTTAAACTCCTCCAGAATTTAAAGTATTCTATTTTAATCTCTCTATTTTTTGCATTTTATTGAACCATCTATGTTATCAAGACTATCTCATAATTGGGTTCCTTACCTCCTGATTACTTTAACCTGCTCCTGAATATAATTAGATTCAATTTACCATCAGACCAAATTCTAATATTTTCTCTTCACATTGATCGTCCCAACCCTTTTGTCTTCTTATCTTGCCTCTGCAAGCAGGTTTCGGTTTTCTTTCTTAAACATCCCCTTTTGCTCATAGAAACTAAGGGAAGACCAGCAACCACAAGGTAATTCCTGCATTCTTCTACAACTTAAAGAAAAATTTGTCTCCTCCTCAACTCAATACAACAGCTTTCCTAAGATCTGAAATGACTTTGCCACCCATTGTTTTCTTACAAATTTGCAGCAGCAAAATCTGAAACATTCCCATTATTTTTCTTGATCGTATTACTGCTAATTAGCTGTACCTACACATTTATCCTAATTTGAAGATTCCAAAAGGTAATACGAATCCAGTAAGGTCACTCCTTGATCTCTGAATCATAGTATTTTCCAGTGGAGGCATACACTCAATGCATCCTTAAAGGTACATAGTGCCTCCTTGATGGGACCTGGGTTCCACCACATGACAGTTTGAGATGTCTGTCCTTTAACAAACACTTTTAAGTTCTTTTTTTTTTTTAAAGATTTTATTTATTTATTTGACAGAGATCACAAGTAGGCAAAGATGCAGATGAGAGGGAGGAGGAAGCAGGTTCCCTGCTGAGCAGAAAGCCCCATGCCCGGGCTCCATCCCAGGACCCCTCCCCTGGATTATGACCTGAGTCAAAGGCAGAGGCTTTAACCCACCAAGCCACCCAGGCGCCCCTAGAAGTGTTTGGATTTATGTTTCAAACTGGCTGAAAATCTTAGGTGTTTCAGGTAGATACTTCCTATGCACCTAAAGTTCAGTTTTAACAGAGCAGAAATAATCCCTGAAAAGGAAAAACAAAGCAGGCAGTTAATGCAGATCAGACTTTTCTTTCCACGGAGACTGTGGAGTAAACAAAGCTTTTCTTTAACCAAGGATTGTTTATGGTTTCACTCATATGCAGAACATAAGCAATAGCATGGAGGAACATCAGGGAAGGGAGGGAAATCCAAAGGGGGAGGAATCAGAGAGGGAGATGACCCATGAGAGACTATGGATGTCAGAAAACAATCTGAGGGTTTCAGAGGGGAGGGGAGTGGGAAGGAGGAGGAACAGGGTGATGGGTATTGAGGAGGGCAAGTGTTGTGATGGGTGCTGGGTGTTATACTTAACTAATGAATCACTGAACACTACATCGCAAACTAATTATATACTATATAGTGGCTAAGCGGAACATAATAAAAAAAAATAAGTTGATTTGCCTCTGCAAAAAGAAAGAAAGAAAGAAGTCCTAATGTGAAGTGGGTTAGAGAAAATATATGCTACACTCTCACCCCATCCCTCCCACCCCTCCCCCAGCTCACAGAGAAGCATGCTGGCAGAGACCTTTAAGTCCATTTGGGGCAGCTCACGTGTGCACACCACTGGTGGGAGGACAGGCTAAGGTCTGCATGGTCAGGGAGCCTGACACAGGCACAATGTTCTCCAGGGACTGCTCAGCCTCGGCTTGTTTTGATGTTGTGCACAGAAGGACACCTGTGTCTGCTGGGAAGAGATTAGAGTGTCAGATGCAGACTTCACAAGAAGGGTAACTTTTTCCATAAGGTCAGGCATCTGAGACTGACCCAACATTAATGGGACATTAACCTCCATGGCAGCCTTATCATCAAAGGTGCCTGTGTGCTCCCATCACTTTAAGCTCAAGTAACAGGAGTTGATAACTGCTTCACCACCATCACCACATAACAGTAAAAACTCAAGTTAGCTCACTTCACAGAAGCTTCCCTTGCCCTCTTTAGAGATTCACAAATACTTGTAAACTCATCGCTATTTCAGAGGCAACCGTTTTCGAGGTATCACACATATGTCACGGCTAAGCACACAGATCACAGCATCTTCCAGAGCTGAGCCGATTCCTGCCTTTTACTAGTAATTAGCAGTATGACTTCGAGCAGCTCACATAATCCCTGCAAGCCTCGGTTCCCTTATATACAAGATGTCAGTGATACTGATAACACTTACGTGATAGAATCGGAGTGAAGATGCAGTAAGGCACTGAGTGAACAGTGCACGGTAGGAGATGATTAAAGATCAGCTGGTACTGGTGGAAGGTGAGGTTAGTGAAAGTGCATGGCTACAGAATGATGAAGAAGGAGGAATAAATTTGAAGAAGGCAAAAGACAAAAGCATAAGGAGAGGATCACAAGGAGTTTGCACAGCCTGGATGAGGACTGGTCTGATTATACATTTGTGGGGGGCAATAGGACCGTCAATCCTTTGACTAATGCAGCTCTTGTGTTTGGCGTAGATCCACTCACAGGAGGCCAAGAATCAGTGAATTAACATCCAAGCCGAGGTGGGCTAGTTTTCCTTATCTGGTCAAATGAATGATTGATCAGTTTGGGTGAAACGATATATTTGAGATGGCTGCACAACCATTCCCATTAGTCATTTCCCCCAGAGAATCTCCCTGAGCTGATGATGTCATGCCTATTGGTTGACCTCCCATATCAAAGCAAGTGCCCCCAGGAGTTTCTGGGTTCTAATCCCAGTTCTCCTACCATCAACCTCCAATTCCCAGCTGAAAAGTCCGTGTGTGTGTTTCTGGGATGTGGTTTACAACTGCTCAGAGCTGGCTGGCTGACACAACTGAATAACCATTCCTAGTACACTCTCATCTTGACCCTGAAAGAATGAGGCTACAAGCAAAGAATCATTCCAGGCATTATCTTACACCAACTGCATTTAAAGAGCTCAAGAGCCACTGGTCCAAGACAGTTGGTCAACTTATCGTTAACAATACACTTTCAATGACATATGTATTTCAATACATGGCTATCAAGCACATAAGTGGATTCCTTAATTCCCTAACTTCCCTAACACCTGGGTTTAGAACTGAAAATTTGGTATTTATTCTCCTGATGAAATCAAATATACTTCTTAAATCAGGAATTAAGAACAATAGTCATTCCCCTAACTGAAGTGAAGCCAGTAAAATATGCCAATTTCAGTTTCTAATTTATAAAGAAGATCTTCCTGATAATCTATTATTTGGTGATATCTGAACATCCCTAACTCAGTATGTGGATTATCGCCATTATCATGTAATTTTTCAAAAAAGTACAAAGGTATTATACAATAGGGCCCATCTTGTCTCATGTGGCTTTAAAATATGATACATGTGTATCATAGATTAAACCACTTATGACAGACACAGAAATAACCCAAATTGAAACTAAAATAACATAAATCTCACAAAGGATGTCAGAAGACCAAATGCATTTCAGAGAAAAAAAATCAAAACAGCTTTGATATATATAAATTAAGTTACTTGTTAGGTGAGACCCTTAAACCAACTTAATATTTAAATATCCAACAGTATTACACATTCTTGCCCCCTCTTCTCAAGGTTAATAGGACAGAGGCACAAACGTTCATGTGTACATTTTCCATTTTTTGGCTTACCACCTTTAGAAAGGAAGCAATCTTTTTCCCCAGGCAGTTCTGAGTGGGATAAAAGGAAACAAAGTAGGAAACATCTTTCCCATTAAGTGACGGTGTTCCCTGTGCTGGTTGCCAATGAGTAAAAAGAAAAGAAGTGGTAAAAGGCTAGATCCATTCACATAACACTGGGACTGAATGTAAATGTCAGCTCAGCCAAACAAGTTAAAAGTAGACATCTAAAACCTGACATCCTAAAATTGTTATGTTAAAAAAAAAAAAGGTAAAACTACTATGTAATGGAATAATTGCTTTCCTAAGTTTAGGAACTGTACCCACCAAAAACGCATTACCCGCACAATTCAATAACTAAAAATGAAACATAAAAATTCACTTAGGCTATCCTTTAAAATATCACTTCACTTTACAATTGAAAAATTGAATAGACTAACTTTTTAAAAGCTACCCTCCTATGCATGCCTAGAGAATGCTGTATTTTATGAAGTCTGCTCCTATCTAGAGATAACATCAACACCAGTGCTCACAGAGAGCAAGATCCAAGAATTGAATTACCACCATACTGGAAATTACACAGTGTTTATAAAATATACAAAATAAACTCTCCAATAACCCTGCATTTGTAGCATATTATAGGAGCATTTTCAACTTCCACTGAAGTTTTCCATGGGAAAATAAATAGCATTTTGGCTTCTAATCAGTCCTTATTCTGTGCCTCTTTCTTTGCCCAAGTGTACCAATGTGAGCCAACAAGTTGTACCCTTCCCTTTACCCCTCCAAAGAGCATTTAATAGTAAAAACGTCAGGGGCGCCTGGGTGGCTCAGTGGGTCAAGCCTCTGCCTTCGGCTCAGGTCATGATCCCAGGGTCCTGGGATCGAGCCCAGCATCGGGCTCTCTGCTGGGCAGGGAGCCTGCTTCCTCCTCTCTCTCTCTGCCTGCCTCTCTGCCTACTTGTGATCTCTGTCTGCCAAATAAATAAATAAAATCTTTAAAAAAAAATAGTAAAAATGTCAGTAAAGACCTATTTTCTGGTTCTGGCCCTGGCCTGTCTTGCTACCTAAACTTTGATAAATAATTTCCTTTATATTTCAAGTCAGGTAGCATTGATGGAGTCTGCACAATCCCTACAGATGGGCAACATCTCTCCTCAATCTCCTCCCATCTACTGTCAGAGATCTGGAGAAGGTTGTAGCCTTCAGACAGGAGAGGGAGGACTTTCTGAGAACTGATGCATGAGCAAGGAGGTAAGGGAAGACTTATTTTCCAAGTAGTGCCAGTGGTTGCATACAGCTGGATGCAAGTGGTTCATCCCATCCGATAAACCCACAGGTGCTTCTCATTGTCCCTCTTAGATCTCAGCTTCACCAGCCTGATGCATCTGAAGGATCCAAAGCTATGACCTGCCTATCATTAGCACTAGAATACAGATGTAGTGATGCTCAAAGGTCAGGGCGGGGGAAGATGTGGCACTCGATTAGATACATCTCTTGGCAAGTGACATTAAACACAAGTTTTAAACATTAAACATTAAACAACAAGTTTTTAGGTGACTGTGATGATTCTCCTTCTCCCAATAAAACTTATTACTTTCAGAGAAACTTGGATGGACTGTGGTTCCATTTTGTAGATGAACAACTGGAGGCAGGGACAGACACTTGCCAATTATCTTCCAAATAATGAATACTATAGCTATGTGGATGTTCAGCACTTTTAGTTTCCAAGAAATCAGAAATCTCATATATTTGCTTCAAGTTATTAATCTGAGCACACATTTCAGTGTCATTGCTATTGTTCGATGGACCAAGGACACTGAATGGTATGAATGTACTTATGAGCAGATTGATAGAACAAGAACAAATGAGGAGATGGGAGAGACCAATGAAATCAGGGGTCCTACTTTTAAACCCTGCACCCCCCTTCTACCAACACCCCCATGGCTAGAGCTGATAGTGACCACCTAGAAGGAGATCAGCAGGGAGGCAATGCAGAGAAAGAAGCAAAGGAACAACCCTGCAGATACAATAAACAGTACAGCCAACAGGATATTGCCTGGTCCTTCCCTATTCACCAAAGGTACCTGAAAATCTAGGTGACAAAGATGACTTTCAGGGGACTCATTCCTTCAACCTCAGCTCAGGACCACATTCACATTCTTGTTATCAGAGTTGCTATTTCTAGCTGACATACAGCGGTTTCCACATTTTGTAAAGGTTGCATATTTGAAGTCATTCTCTTAGGGAGAAAAATCAGTTACTGTGCAGACAAAAAAGCAAGTGAAATTACTTTAAATGCTGATATTATTTTTAAAGGGCAAATCAATTTCCAAAAGCAAATTAAATGGAAAAGTGATTAAAAAGCTATGGTGGGGCTAAAGCATGTGTTTAGGTATACCATTTTGTTGCCCGAATCAAGTTAAGTTCAAAACCAATGACTTCTTGCCTCAGAACAAATAGTTTACAAGAAAAAGTACAACTATCAAAAACTAAGGCTGAATGTTAGGTATTGTGCCACAGTCTAGTATGAGACTGCATAGAAGGTCACCCAAAACATTATCAGAATGAGTATTTTTGGGACGCCTGGGTGGTTCAGTTGGTTGCCTTCGGCTCAGGTCATGATCCCAGCATCCTGGGATCGAGTCCCACATGGGGCTCCTTGCTCAGCAGGGAGCCTGCTTCTCCCTCTGCCTCTGCCTGCCACTCTGTCTGCCTGTGCTCACTCTCTCTGACAAATAAATAAATAAAATCTTTTAAAAAAAAAAAGAATGAGTATTTTCATATCTTCCCTTTGCAATAATTATCCCACCAGAGTATTAGAAATACTTTGCGGTTTGAAAGAAATCTTGGGACATATTATCTGGCTTAAAAATAAATGATATTAAAAACATTTCCTTACCTCTCACTAACAACTTTTCTCACTCCACACACAAGTGACAGCATATGGCTAATGCTTCAAAAGTATCCCATGAGAATAAAGAGATATTTCTTGCCTGTTGTAAATTAGAATATGTGTTCGCCTTTTTAAATCCATATTTTAAAAAACTAAACACTTCCAAAGATTTCTCCCCAAGCACAGTATTAAGGTTGTTTTCATTCTAAACCCAATCACGAGCTGAAACACAATTCCAGCATGACATTATGGTATCACGTGGAACTTTGGAAATGCCAAGCCCGATAACAGACGGCTGTCATCCTGGCTCACATCCGTACAAAACAAGAGGTTCCTGATTTTCCTTCTTCAAATGGCAGGGTGAATTGTTAGACTTTTCTTCAAGAAGGCTGGAAGGTAAAATTTATCACCAGAAATGACCAGATTAATAGCAGAAGAGGAAGAAGTGCCAGGTTAGGTGATATCCTCAGGATAGACTCATTGTGGGTCTAGGACTTTTTTACAAAGATGATTTGGAGAAAGCTTTTGTCCATCAAGGAAAGAGGAAAGAAAGAGGGCTTTGGGTCTCAAATTTCTCATTTCAGGTTTCTCTTTTTTTTTTTTTTTAAATTTTTATTTATCTATTTATTTATTTCACAGAGAGATCACAGTTAGGCAGAGAGGCAGAGAGAGAGAGAGGGGAAAGCAAGCTCCCTGCCGGGCAGAGAGCCCGACGCGGGGCTCTATTCCAGGACCCTGGGATCATGACCTGAGCCGAAGGCAGAGGCCTAACCCACTGAGCCACCCAGGTGCCCCTCAGGTTTCTCTTAAAACCAGTCTTTCCTGCGCCTCCTGTCTTCTATCATATCTTCAAATTCACAGAAAACTCTAATTGTAACTGACTACATCTCACTGGTTGCAAAGTTGCAAAGGCTACTATGTGGGAAGCAACTATTCCTGGGAGAATCAGAAGAGGATTTTGTTGTTTTTTAATCTGGATTTTTGCTTCTTCTACTTTAACTTGTTCTTTTAACTATATACAATGTATAGGTATACGTTTTAACTATATGCAAGTGTAGGCTCTAACCAGGCAGAAACTTTTTTATATTAGAAGAGCTGGTAAGCAATTTTCAACACTGCCTCCACTAGAAAAGTACATTTTTTCCCCTTATTAACAGAAAGAGGACATGATATTAATTATGCAAACCCATCTGTGTCGTATCAAGACATGTTTTGGGGATAGGATAGCAATAGTCTTCCCTCCAAATGGCCATTGCAATCCGCTCAGCATTGAGGTACTCAGGTAAAAGAGGAGTGTTCTAGACTCCACTGGCCATGATTTTATGTGTTCTTTTAGTGGCACCACCCTTATTGTATTAATCTGTATCTTTGTCTTCCTGCCCTTGACCTCCACTCACAATATGTTTTCCAACAGAATACAACAGACAACAACATATATATAACACTATGTTAGAATGGTCATTTTAGTATCATTGAGTTTTGAGCATTATCAGAGAAAATTTCAAGAGATTTTCTGTCTTTTTGTGTAGAAAGTCACTTCACCTTTCTGAGTCTCTTTTTAAACAGAAAACAGGAAACAATATTTCTATCCTACCTACTCAAAACAGTTGTTATGGGGGTCAAGCAATAGAACATATGAAAGCACTTTTTGAAACTTTCTGAGGACCCACCGCAATATGCAGGAGCATCACCATTAAGGTGAGTTGAAATCTTATTTGGTTAATGTAGGTGGAACAAAATGGAGCTCTGAGATAACTATTTGAATGAAGAAAGGGGGGGGGTTCACTCTGGCTACTGAAAGTGATCTCTGCTTTGAATTACCTACCCCAGGGATGCCTGGGTGGCTCAGTAAGTTAAGCATCTGCCTTCACCTCAGGTCATGATCCCAGGGTCCTGGGACTGAGTCCTGCATCTGGCTCCCTGCTCAGCAGGGTGTGTGCTCCTCCCTCTGCTTCTGCTTGCCACTCTCTCTGCTTGTGCTCACTCTTTCTGACAAATAAATAACATCTTTAAAAAAATAAAATAATTTACCTACTCCAGGCTTTTGCTTTACTCAAATACACTGAATAATCACTGTTTTTTTTTTTTTCTCTTTACCCTAACTTGTGGAGAGAGGGTCAAAACTGAAGGTATTATTATTGTCATCATCATTATTATTGTGCTGCACACCTGCTAGTCACAATTCAATAACTATTGAACATATGGCAATTGCTTTTCATGCTAAAAAATAATAAGCATATGTTGCCTGGTTAAATGACACATCTAATAGGTTTGAAAGCTGATTCATAGTAATCATCCACAGCAATGACTTGTATTTTCATGACCAAATGCCCACATAACCTTTCCTTGATTCTGCTCCCCAGAACTTTTTTTTTTTTACTGCATACAAATGCTCCTTCTACTCTAAATGGTTCTTACTATGCCTTCAGCATTATGAGTGTTTCCACAGTTATAAACACTGCCATACACACCTTCGACTTTAAACTGCACCCTGACATTGTTATAGCAGTTATAGAACTTAAAATTGATTAATCATTATCATATCTATTTTGAGCCTCTACCAGAAAGCAAACTCAGGAATGCGTTTGACTCTATATCAAAGCTCCCTCTCATCCAATGTTCTCTCCATTGTGAACAAATTGGGATTCACTCTGCTCTATTTATCTCCCAGCCGGGACATGGTTATTCATGTCTCTGCCTCATGAGGAGGAGACATGAATAACCCTGAAAGCTAACTAGCTAACTGAATACTTTGCTTACCCAGGCACAGTTTTGCTTGGGGGTGAGAGGGGGTGCTGTCAGTTCTGTTTTAAGTATTGGTCTGGGAAAAGAAATAAGCAGGCAGGTCTGCTTAACAAATTTAGATACATAACCACACATCATGGGGGAAATGGCCAAGGGAAATCAAGTGCAATGAAACTAAAGTTAAAATTTCCAGATTCCTGGGGCACCTGGGTGGCTCAGTGGGTTAAGCCTCTGCCTTCGGTTCAGGTCATCATCTCGGGGTCCTGGGATCGAGCCCCGCATTGGGCTCTCTGCTTGGCAGGGAGCCTGCTTCTCCCTCTCTGCCTGCCTCTCTGCCTACATGTGATCTCTGTCAAATAAATAAATAAAATCTTTTAAAAATTTCCAGATTCCTTAGGACTTTGAAGGGCCAAGGTCATGTTATAAAAGGTCAGATTAAAGACAAGTAGCACCTTCATTGGCTGAAAGATGAAACAAGAACCCAACGAAGTCCAGACAATCACAGGAAACCATTTTTCTCTCACAGCAGAACGTACAACAGACTATCAAGCTCGCCTTTTGCTCAGGGCTCTCGTGCGTCACTGTCTGTCACCTGTTCTGGCTGTTCTATTCTTTGACAGTTACATGGAAACCAGGTGTGACAAAGCAAATTGGAAAAAGTAATTTATAATTTAAGACATCATTACAGCTATTGTTACCAAACACCTTTAATATTTCCTACGTTAATTATATGTCTCTTCTAAGAGACCCATGGCTTGTCAAAGAGCTTCAGGAGTAGCAGGTAAAGCAAACCATTTGAGGTGGATTGCACAGGGATAGAAATAAGAGCCTTCCCCCAAAAAAAATTAAAAAAAAAAATGAGTGTGTCGCAGACACCGCTGGGAAGGAAGAACAAGATTATGATGGACCTAGGAGCTATAATAATAATGAAATGAGACAAATGTCAGTGTGGCTTGTTGCTTTCTGTTTCAGAGCTTCATCGATGCTTGATACCTGGCATGGTACCAAAATTCAACTGACATCTCTATTTCAGTTCATGTGGGTCTTCTCTTTGCATTGTTACAATTTGCTTTTCAAATAAAACAATGTTAATAATAAAGCATTTGCCTTTCAATATATTTCTGGAGTTGACACTTCGGATTATATCCAAATAGAGAGGATACAATGGAAGCAATTTTTAAATAAATCTCAAATAGTTCAAGGTACAATGTCTTTTATGAAGCAGGCATCACAGAACATTCACATAATCCTTTTAAGAAATGGCATCCAGTTTTTTTACTCTTAACAATCACAGAAAACTGGAAACCATTTTCCCAAAGACAGACACTTCCACTGTTAGGACTGCCGCCAAGACAGCATCACACATTGACTAAAATCCTTTAATGGATTAAAAACAAAGAGGACATTATCTTTCATTTTATTTTTTTAAAGATTTTATTTATTTATTTGACAGAGAAAGAGAGAGAGAGCGTGCACACAGCAGGGGGAGAGGCAAAGTGAGAGGGAGAAGCAGGCTCCCTGCAGAGCAGGGGAAGCCCAATATGGGACTCGATCCCAGGACTCCAGGATCATGACTGGAGCCGAAGGCAGTGGCTTAACCAACTGAGCCACCCAGGCATCCCAGGATATTATCTTTTAATTAGCAGTATAGATGGAAGATTTTGGTGTTTCCTTTCCTTTGTCAACATAAGAGGTGACAAAGCACAAGCTTACTCATTCTAAGAACCTGACCCCACACAGTCTGGCCTACCTCCTTCTGAGACTAACCGAATCATTTCATTTTTGAAACATTCCATTTCTGCGCATGTACTCATGTACCACATAGTGCCGAGAATAACACCACCGAGGTAAGAAGAGGACCCTGCAGGCTGGAGAGGACAGGGCTGTCTGCAACAGCAAATGCAATGGAAAATAAGAAGCGATGATCAGATTTTGTGACTAGGAGTTACATGTGAGTCCCTGAGAAAGCAATTTCAGTCGAGCCGAATGGGCACATGTGGTGAAAAGAAAGCAGGGGACAAGAGAAAAGGTGACAAAGAGTATGGACTCTCTGTAAAAACTTTTGGCAATGAAGCTGGGAGGCAGATGGATGATGAGGGAGGAGAGGAAGCTGACCAGGGAACTTACGCCTGGATATCAGTCCAGCAACAACTGAAGAGGAAACACTGAAATAAATCTCTGTGAAGTGAGTCCTGGCTGAGAAGGGAGCCAAGAGAGGCCAGAAGGCAAGACAGTAGCGACAAGACTCTCTCTTTGACCAAACTTTGGTCAGGCTTCCCTACAGCCTCCAGGCCTCTACCTTGGTGCTCATCCTTCTCCAGCCTATATCGCTCAGCTGTACCAAGAATCTTGCTATGTCAGTTCAAAGGGAACTCCGCCGTTTTGATATCTGATCAAATCCCTCACCCACCTGCCACCCTTGGAATCTGATCATCCTGCCCACCTTGAACAAGAATGCTGTTGGGTCCCTTTAAGCAGAACACCCCCCCCCCACCATGTTTCCTCTCAGCAATTTTCCATCCACTGAGTATCATCCTGCCCTTTGGCTATAAGTCCCCATGTGCCCATGTATTGGGAATCAAACCCAGATTTATACTGAGGTCTCTACTTCCCTATTGTGATCATCATGAGTAAAATCTTGCTACTGCTTTAATTTCTCCTTTATTCTGTTTTTGTTTTGTTTTGTTTTAATTTTATTTTTATTTAAACATATAACTTAACCCCACCACCCTCTCCCAACCTCCCTCCCCCCCACCCCCCTCAGTTTGTTTTATGACATTAAGAGTCTCTTTTGGTTTGTCTCCCTCCCGATCCCATCTTGTTTCATTTTTTTTGTTTTGTTTTTTAACAGCAGAAAGGAAAGGTAAGGAAAAGGGATCAGCGAGGGGAAAAACTGAGTTCAGGGGACTTGGGAAATTAAGGCTACTAAAGACATTTATTTGGAGAAGAAAAAGTCATACAGGGAGAGCAGAATTTTGGAACAATTCTGTACAAAGATTTCTATTAAGTTATTTTAGCATCATTACACTTTATTACTTTCTCATCTTTCTGAAAACATATTCAACCAAAATCTCCCTCTGCTAAGTTTCTCAGAGACGAGATATTTGAAATACAAATATGCCACTGAGAAGTATAGTATTGAATCAGGGACAGATAACTACCACATTATTTGTGTGGAAACAGCAAAGTATTATTAAACAGGGAATTCATGTTCCTCCACGTTAGGAATATATCCATAAAAGCACACGTAGGTGTGACAGAGAAAATATCCCATGGTCAACCTATGGTGGAAATGTCCAGGGTGGATCAGCACAAGACCCTCTCAGGGATAATGTGGCATGATCTTTCTCTTTAGGGATAAAAATCTTGGGGTAAAAAAAGAAGTCCACTGCCGCTTTCTTTTAAGAAACAAGAGAAAAAGCTAGAATATCACCTGATACATGCCTAATGGCCACCATGGTGACCAAGAATGACAAGGTTTGATCAGAGAAGTTCCAGATAAAATTAATATACATCGTCTGAAATAAGTTAATTCTTCTAAAAACAACAGTGTCAATGTGCTTTACTCATGATACCTTGAAATTTTCATAAATACGTTCATATAAATAAATTCACTTTGCTCTATGTGAAAGAAGGCCTACTGAAGGATTGAAACCCTACATTTGGAGTCCAAATTCTATCGCTTACTAGCTCTGTGATCTTGGGCAAGTGGCTTAGCTCTTCTCAACTCTGTGTTTGTCACCTATAGCACATGGGCCTGTCAGCTAAATGAGATGATGTATGTAAAGCACACAGCTCCACATCTGGCATGAAATGGGCCTGCAGATCATCACTGGTTCCCTCCCTTCCATCTCTATGGAGCCTGTTTTAAAAGAAATGGCTTATGTGTTAGTCACACTATAAGACTATGCCCCTTGATCTTTGATGGAACTATATTTGCTATGTGAGTGACACTACCTGATTCACAGGGATATGAACCTGGGTGACTGGTGAGGGTAATCTACCATAATTCCCTGGATCCTTAAAGAGTGAAAATGTGGGCCAACCATGAGACTTTCTCTTCAAGAGGGAAAAAGCAGTATTACACACTCCAGAAAACCTGCTGGGATTTTAGAACAGTCATCCGGTTATGCATCTCTGAACCCTTTAGAAGCCTAACCAATATTTAGGACTCTGAAAGGTTATTTCCCAGAATGCTCAAAATCACAGTACAGAAATAGATGAGAACTATCTTGTGTTTCATTATTCAGATCTGACAATTTCACGAATTAGTGAGCAGATGCCCCCAATCTCTCATTTATAATTGAGCAATTGTGTTCTACAGTGAGTCCAATGTTTAAAATTGTCTACAAGTTGAATTTCCAAAACAAACTCCTCCTGGAAATTTCCTGTGGCTAGACTGGAAATGTTGAGGAAGCCTGGTGTCACTCTCAGGTCTTCCTGATGCTGACCAATGAGCAAGGAAAGCAAGCTATTTATTTACTCTTCCCTTTCTTATTCTAGACCAGAAAAGGTCTAATTACTCTCACTGAATAGGGCATTAAACCTTGATGTGGTAGGTTGATACAAATATATTAAAGGTCTCATTTGTGTTTTTAAAGGAGAGCATGAACTTGTAGGGAAGTAAGAGAGGTTCACAAATAATGACAGTGGAAATCAGTGAGTGATGAGCACAATTTACGTGGTGTCATATATTAATAGATTTCAGAGACAGGGACCAGACTTTTCAGAGCTGATAACATTTGTGTAGTCTCCTTCAAATGCACAAGAACTTGATAGCCAGAGATGATAAAAGAGAGTTTATTCCAAGAAACAGTATGAGGAAAGAGTGATAGGAGATGATCTGACCAATTTGAGGAAGACGTTCCTTTTACTGCTGAGTGGTAGAGCAGTTAGAAAGATTTTTGGCTGCTCGAACAATGACACACCCACCCTATTTTGCAGACTCTAAACTCCCTGAGGATTGGGGCTTGTATTCATCACTGTATGACAAACGTCCAGCACATTGCATGGCTCACCTGAACCACATGACAATAACAATAATTATGGTTCCTTGCGCTCAGTTCAAGGGACTGTAAGTGTGTTGATTAGTAGGAAAATGTCAACTCGAGGGGAGAGAAGATCTGCTTCTGGTTCTGTGGAATTATGTGGTGTGTCCCACAGTTAGAAAGGACAATTAATATGTTGGTCGGTATACATTAAAATTCATCTTGAAAATCCAGAAATGTGGTATAACACCAACAAAATGCAAATTACTACAGATAGGCAAAAAAATATACTTGTTTTAAAAAAGGCAAATAAAAGGCACATACACCCATTAATGTGATTACTTGGGCCCCTTCCAAACCTCAGACTCCATGGGTGCCATCCTTTAGGTAGTACAACTTATCTCAGATTCACATAAAGAATAAAATGTAATGAGTTCATCCATTCACAAATATGTGTGAAACACAGAGATGCTCCTTTATTACAAATCTGTGAACTTCTAGGCAGAGGAGCCACATGTCCACCCTCAGTGCTTGACAACAGGCCATCAGTACGTACTCCCTAAATGAAGACATAGATCCAACATCTTCAGCTTCACTGATTCTAATGTGTACTGTTTAATATTCATTATTTTTCCAACCATTGTAGTTTTTATAGCCCTTGATCTATTTTCAAAGAGAGGCAAATATGAGTGACTACAAAACAACAGTTAATTTCTCAGAATGCCTACAGCATTTCGGCATCCCTCTTATAACACATTTCATTCTACCTCACGTTACCATTATGTGAAAACAAGATTTTTTTTCTATTATCCTGGAAGCCCCTTCAGTTCCAAACTGCAATTT
Source organism: Taxidea taxus jeffersonii (assembly GCA_003697995.1). NCBI lineage: Eukaryota > Metazoa > Chordata > Mammalia > Carnivora > Mustelidae > Taxidea > Taxidea taxus. Next base: position 30,345 of record RCUC01148831.1, on the reverse strand, counting down.
GAGCACTCTTCAAAACCCAAAGAAACACATCTCATAATGCTTTTCCCACATTAGGCATTAACAAATATTTGTCAGATGTTCAAGCTCTAAAACATGTAATCTAAACTTCTATCAGCACAACATGACACAAATGTAAATACTAAGGAGTGTGCTAGGAATGAACCAAAATACAAGTACTGAGAATAATGCGGTAATGAACTGCCTCTTATTGTCCAGCCTGAATGCAGGTTAAAGGAAATTCATCATTTTGTCATTTAAGCCAAGGAGCCAAATAGCATCTTCATTGACTTCCTCCACTCTCTTTGTATTACTGTATACTGAAACCATGTTATATGATAACTTCAGAACTGACCTGCTTTAGAATGTCCCATCTATATCTAGGTAGAGATGACTGAACATTCGCGCAAAGGCACTGTCAGCATTTCTTCTTAAGTGGATGGGGTTCCTCACTGTGCTAGTCCTGCCTGGGGTTCAAACCTCACATTTAAAGCCTTGCCATGAGGATGACTCGGGGACTCTGCCATGGAAATCAACACATTATAACAAAGCCTTTATGATACATCAGGGGTGGGGGGAACACTCAAACTGGAATGAGATTCAAGATTCATTTGCCTTACTGGGAACTCTGCTCTACAGACAACATGGTACAATGAGGTGTTGCAAGCACATAATAAATTAAATGACTACTGTTGCATATAAAATCAATTTTGAGAACACAAGTTGGACCGTAAAATAAGGAAATAAAAAGTATACTCCAAGCCTTGATCTTTTCTACTGCATCCTTATTAGCTTTGGTGTCTCAGATGTGTTCATTCAAAGGCAACATATGGTGACTTGTCCTCACGGACCCCCAAAAGTCTTTGGTCAGAATGCAATTAAAGAGATTCTAATGTTCTAATTAGGAGCAAAATGACTTACCTGGCAAAGGAAAAAACAAACCAACACCGATCTCTTCAGTCCACAGTCTTTATTCACCTCCACTGGTCTGGGGCTCTCAAATAGAGCCTTTTCTCCCTCCTTCAAATCCAAGCTAAACTGCTTTCAAACATCTCCTCCAAAATTTCAGGATCCAGAAACATGAAATTAATCAGTAAGGTCCCAAACAGTAAAGATGAACTGAACTGTTAACAATGATTACTGAAACATCCCTCACTTAGAAAGCAACCTAATACGGAAAGGGGATCCATGTTAATGATTCACAGGGGAAACACGTTCAAGAAGGACAGCTAAAAAGAGCCTCTGTAGGGGAGGATTCTCCCTAATAGCCTGTGAGCCCTGGAGACCATTGATGCCTTGCATCGCACATACCGCCTAACCATCTTACCAGCTAACATGCTGAGTATTTTGTAAGTTTACACAACTATAAAATAAAGGTGTTCTTAGAGAAAAGACTTCCAGAGAACAAGGTAAGGGGAGAAGCCATAGAAGCATCGCTTTTTCTTTAACCTGTTCTGGGATCCCCAAAACTTCCTATTTTTCAGAGACACCTTTTAGAAAGGAAAAAGAAAATGCCCCCCAAAAAGATTACTTTAAAAAAATATTGTATCATTGAATTCTTGCCACAATCTTTTCAAAGTAGGCTTTAATACCTCCATTGACAGGTCAGTTAACTGAAGTGCAAAGGAGTAGCAGAAAAATACTAATAATGGTGGGACTAAATCCTGGGTAATTTAGTCCATGAAGCCCACTTGGAAGGCACTTTCCATGCAAAATACAGCTTTTTCCTCCTGCTGGAAAATCTTTTTTCTGGGGGGGGGGTGCTTACACTTAGAGGCAAAATGGAAATGGGGATCACATAATGAGGGGAGCAGATGTGGGAGGAATCTGCCATCTTCCTAATCATCCAGGAAGAGACATGAGGTATCTCTGAGAGCTACCCACCACATGCATGAGGAGAGGTCACGGGAGATTCTACACCTACAAGACTGTTGACTGAACCCCTCAGCACAATGCGATTCCCCTGGCTTCTGAGATGAGCTGCTTTCACAACAGTACCCCTCTCATTTCACTTTGGGTATCGGGCTGTTGTGGAAAGGAGCCTGGCATCAGCAGCCACGCTGCCTGAGTTCTGTTCTGGTCACTGCTTCCCAACTCTGTAACCCTGGGCACAGTGCTTCATCAGTTTCTGCCTAAGTTGCCTTCATACAGATAAGAGCATCAAATGAGTTAATACATGTAAAGCTTTTTCAACAGTACCTGGTAGGTGAGCACTCTAAATGTTAGCTATTACTGACAGTTATTTCTGTAAATGATATGGAATATAAAGCCCTAATGTTTGATCATTCAACAGAAGAGTACAGGGACGCCTGGGTGGCTCAGTTGGCTAAGCATCTGCCTTTGGCTCAGGTCATGATCCCAGGGTCCTAGGATCGAGCTCCACATCAGCCCCCTGCTCCGCAGGAAGTCTGTTTCTTCCTCTCCTTCTGCCTTTTTCCCCTACTCATGGTCTCTCTCATGCTCTGTACTTTCTCTCTCAAACAAATAAATAAAATATTATTTAAAATATTTTATTTATTTATTTATTTATTTGAGAGAGAGGCAGTGAGAGAAGAGAAGGTCAGAGGGAGAAGCAGACTCCCCTTGGAGCTGGGAGCCCAATGCAGGGCTCGATCCTGGGACTCCAGGATCATGACCTGAGCCAAAGGCAGTTGCTTAACCAACTGAGCCACCCAGGTACCCAAATAAAATCTTTAAAAAAATAAAAATATTTTATTTATTTATTTGACAGAGATTACAAGCAGGGAAGAGAGGCAGGCAGGGAGAGAGAGGAGGAAGCAGGCTCCCCATGGAGCAGAGAGCCCGATGTGGGGCTCAATCCCAGGACCCTGGGATCATGACCCGAGCCAAAAGCAGAGGCTTTAACCCACTGAGCCACCCAGGCACCCCCAAATAAAATATTTTTAAAACGTTTCTAAAAAAGAGAACATCTACCACATTGATGATCTATGAGAAGTACAGAATTAAAACTAAAACAAACAAACAAACAACAAAAAAACCCCACAAACCATTCCCTTGCATAGGCTGTTCAGACATGCACCAAGCAAGAGTAGATATTTCTTTTCACATAAAATGAAAATTTAAACTGTGTATACCACAATGGTACCAGCAGAAAGAGAAGAGGCAGACTGATCGGAGGTCAGTAAAACAAGGTTTAACATTTTTCCTTAAGTAGTGTTGTATACTCAATCAGGTTATTAACAGTTTAATCCAACTTATATTGATGAAACTCACCCCCCTCCCCCAAACAACTAGAGGTCAAATCAAATGGAGGAGGATTAAGCAGTCACATCAGCCAAAGCACAGGCCTTGGTGCATCCTCACAAAAAAAAAGTGTGGCCAACTTCTCTCATTAAAGATAGTCTTAGGGAAGATGTAGAACCCACCAGGGTAAGAAAAAATAACTAATTTCTTACCAGAGTTTCTGAAAATTCAAGAAATCGGAAACCACATGACATTTAGTGACACTATATATAATTCTGTGTTCACCTGGAGTTGAGAGAGCAACCCCGTTGTGCAGAGGTGAGTTCAGGAAAGAGTCCTGACAACAGTGTAAACAGAGCTCCATCCTCGCAGCTACCACAATAGAAGATTTCTAAAACTGCTGTCTTTGTTACCGGCCGGTAACCACGCCACATTGTTCATGTACATGAAAACTAATGGATGGACACTGGCTGCAAGGTTTGCTGAAAATCAATATAAAAGGTTTTTTGGGGTTTTTTTTAATGGCCACAAGAACAGAAGTATCATGCTATGTCCAAAGTGTATTTGTGTATGCTTATTTAGAAGTAAAGAACTTTCATAGTTTGCTATATCTGCATTAATATACATGTTTCTAGATTATTTTAATATACAAACTATTTTCCATCTTGAAGCCCTTTCTCATTGTCAGGAACATCCTATGAAATCCAGGGTTTGACAGGACTGCTGGTCCCTTGGTAGTTAGTGGGGTAAACTTGCCCTGATTCATCTTGCAGAAAGAGTGGGGGGGGAAGGCAAATTTACCCATGCATTTTGTCCTATTGACAATATCACAGGCATATATTTTTTCTATTTATCTAATTATTCATCAAGCAAATTTTACTGTCTACTATGTGTCAGGTGTTGAGCTAAATGCTATGAATTTCCTGGCCTCAAGAAGCATTCAGTGTAATTGAGGAAGTCAACAAACTAAAAATTATCGTTAGGAGTCCCATGTGTGAGGATAAAGGTACAGAAGAGGTAGGTGGGTACAGGGGCAGGTGGAACCGATGGTCAAACCATGGTCCTTGAGTGAGGTTACCAACCCACAGTGTTGAGGTATAGAGTTTAACTTCCACTGAACTAAACCTCTCAAGCCTAAAAGACAAAATGGGAAGAAATGGTTGTACCCATAAAATCGTTTGAAGCCATGAAGTCAGTTTGCTGCATATTTATTGAGCTCCAGATGTAAAAAGAAAACAAGCACTTTGCAATAGGAACAGTAAGTAATGGTCATGTGACCTAAACCAGGCTACAGAACACTTACCTAAATCAGTGATGACAGACATAAGTGAATGTACAAGTAGTTGGTCACACCCAAGTGATCCTATGAGAGAATAATCTTTATTGAGATGCCAGATAAAAATCAGGTTAACCAAAACATGTAATAGCATTTGTCTAATAGTCAGGGAGCCTGGGGTCCATTTTCTACCAGTAACCACCTGGTTACCCATGTGTCCTTGGGTAAATCAATCACTTCCAGTGTGTAAACCTCACAGGCCCCACTCTGAAATGGGAAGGTGTTCAAACTGCCCAACTGTAATTCAGAGCTGGTGGGGAAGGAAAAGGAAGAGCAGGGGCATAGCCAGTGGTCCACCCCTAACTCTTTTTTTTTTTCTTTTTAAGATTTTATTTATTTATTTGACAGAGAAAGAGAAATCACAAGTAGAGAGAGAGGGGGGGGAGAAGCAGGTTCCCCACTGAGCAGAGAGCCCAATGTGGGCCTTTATCCAAGGACCCTAAGATCATGACCTGAGCCAAAGTCAGAGGCTTAACCCACTGAGCCACCCAGGAGCCCCCACCCCTGACTCTCTGTATCACACCTGAGGTATTAGGGAAGCTTCTGCTGCAGAACATGGGAGAGCAAGTTTGCCTTAAAAATCACTGAGGAGATGGTCTTTGAAATCCTTTGAAGCTCTGATAATCATCTAGCTCTCCAGGCTACTCTCTAAACCTTGTAAATGAGAGTCATGATACCTTGAATTATTTGCAATTGGTTTTAGTATATATATTTTTTTAAATCAGGAGTTGATATATTTGGTAAAATAAAATATTCCTCTCACACATGAAATTAAAAAGATGGGGTGGCAGCATCTTACTTTACTATTGTTGAGGGTCCATTTTTCCTTAAATGTTACCGAAAATGTAAGTTGCCAAATATAATAGGCTGGGACTCTTTCCTGGTCTACTCTCTGGATCTGGGTTTTGTTCTTGCCTTCTAACTACAGACTGACTGTACCCCTAAAACAGCCAACTTATAGAATTCCTTGCTTCCATCCTCTAATCCATTTTCTGAATTTCTGCCAGAAAAAAATCTTGTTGCGGTACAAATGGTTTTCATGGCTTCTCAATGGCTACAGGTTAAAGTCCAAATTCTTTAGAACAGTGTGCAAGACCTTCCTTCATCTAGTACTCTCTACCTCTCCAAGCTGGGCCCTTGCAAGACGCCTCCCACCCTCAACTACTGAACTCCCCTGAAAGTGCCACGGCCTCTTCTAAGCACCTGCTCTGTCTGCAAAGAATGTCTCCTGCTCCTGCCTTCCTGACAAGTCACTCATCTCTCAAAATTCAGTTTAGTCATCACTCCTTTAGCAACAGAATAGAGCAGTCCTTCTTTTGAGATCCAACTACATTCGAAGCAGGCAAGTTACAGCATCTTTAAAACTTACTTTTAAATATAATAACCAGAAAAGTTCACTGAAAAATAAGGGGGGGGGGTTCTAACCTGTCTTTGAATTCCCAGCACCTAGCAGGTGATACAAACTTATAAGGTGCTCCACAGATACTGAATAATTGAAGGATGCCTCCTGACAGCAAATAAGTAACCACCGTACTAGTAAGAAATGTGGACCAGAGAAAATACCTCTGTGCTCTGTGTGTGTGTGTGTGTGTGTGTGTGAGTGTGCATGTGCATGTGTGTTGTGCACTCATGCTTTCCTAGCTGACATTTGGGAAAACCAATCTTTGATGCCATTGGGGCAGAAGATAATGGATCAGGTACCAAGCATGACTAAAGGATGTGAAGTTAGAATAAGATTTCCTATTGGCTACAAAGTAGCCAAACTGTACTTGGATGAAAACAAGAGACCAAGGCAGGGCTCAGGTGGGATGCCCTCAGAGCTGGCTGGATAAGAAGCAGACTGTATTGTTTTATGTGCTGGTATTTCTTTTCTTGGAAGGAAGTGTAATGTTTCCATTTTATTCAAACAAAGAGAGAGAAAGAGAGAGAATATCACATTTGACCTTCTCCTTCTTCACAGATGATTTATCTTATTTAAATAGCCTGCACTTGGGCCATCTCCATTGATGTATCTTCTGTATTTTGTGACTAAAGTTTACTGGCTGCCTTTGTTATTGCATTTGCACAGGACCATCACAAATTGGAGTAAGTCATTTTGCCCATCATCTTGATACTAAATTTAGGCCACATATATTTTCTTAAATTGTTTATTACACCATTTGTACAGTCATTTGTCCTTTTCTACATGAACACAGTATGTGTTCATTTACTCTGCTAGCAGAGACACTCAGAACATTTGGTTTAGGAGAGTTTCTCCACGTAAAATTATTATTCTAGACCATTCTTTACATTGGCCTTGGGAATTTGCTCCCATCTTGGAAACCAGCTATCTGGTTCCTAATCTTCCTGACCCGTTTTCCAGAGGGCCACCATCCCAGCCCAGCAACTTCTCAGGATATGCCCAGACACCCCTGCTTTCCTCACAAGAGGGACACAAGCACAACAAGTGAAAATGACTAGCCATAAGCAGAGCTAAGAAGAATGATGGAAGTGTTTTACTAAGTATTTCTGTGTTTTAGACACTGACATTTTTGCCTTTCCTCAAATACATTTTCTGTTTTCCCCTTATGACTGACTGGAGTATAAAATGTAATTTGGGCATAAACAGTCGAAAAGAGAGAGTGGGCTAGTTTGTGACATAAAACATCTTGCTCAAAAATAAGAGAGTTTGAAGGGGAAAAGCTTTCCAGTTTGGGCACAGAAAAAGATATCCTTGACTTGCATGCCAGCAGGTTTAGCAATTTTATATGGCTAGACATTATTCTCCTTTTCCATCACTAGAGAATTCCACATGAAACAGCTACATAAAATGAGGAATAATGGTCCATTCCTTCAAAAAAAGAAGCACAAATATACACAAAATAGCGATAGAGAAAAAAAAAATTCCTTTTCGGCTGAATTTCCAGCTATTATCATTTGACACTTTGCTCTTTTGATGTACACATTTGCTTTGACTCAGGGAAAAGAAGTAATTACCACTGAATTCACAGCAGTGGCCACTGGGATTCTTGCATAAGAACTGGGAAGGAAGAGTGAACAAAGGATAAGCAGAGAATTAACAAAACTTAAAAACAATAAGCCTTTTAAATTTTAAAGCTTTTTTTTTAAAGGTTTTATTTATTTATTTGCCAGATAGAGAGAGAGCAGGAGGGAGCACAGGCAGGCAGAGAGGCAGGCAGAGGCAAAGGGAGAAGCAGGCTCCCCGCCGAGCAAGGATCCTGATATGGGACTCCATCCCAGGACGCTGGGATCATGACTTGAGCTGAAGGCAGCTGCTTAACCAACTGAGCCACCCAGGTAATTTATTTAACTCATGATATTAATGACCCCATGGAGGTCATTAAAATCACTATCATAGAAGTTGAAACACCATTTGGCAAAATTCAAATTGATTCTTGTTAAGAATATTTATAAAATATTTCTATCTCCATCTAAAAGCCAGCATTATGTTTCAAGGGAAAAGTCAGAACTTTTTTCAACTGAAATAAGGAACCAAAAAACTGCCCAAACTTTATACTATAGTTTAACCAGTCCTGCAGAAAATATTAAATGTAATTAGGCCAGACAAAGGGAGTAAACACATAAAAATTTAAAAGTGAGAGAGATAAAATTAACACCATTTATAGATTTATGCTGGGATCCTTAGAAAACATAAGAGGATCAATTGTTAAAGTGTTACAAAAGTGAGGTAATTCAGCAAGGTTCAAAGTTAATATACATGAGTCAATTGCTTTCACATATACAAGCAAAGACCCCACTTCAAAGGCATAAAAAAGATAATATGGGAATAAACTAAACAATAAATGTGGAAGATCTACTGGAGGAAAACCATAAAACACTGCCAGAGGACCCAAAAGAATCCTTAAACAAATGGAAAGGCATGACAGATTCAATACTATTTAGATGTCTCTAAGTCAATCTTCAAATTTAATGTGATCTTAATAAAAATACCAATAGCATTTGTTTTGGAAATAGATGAGCTGAGTCTAAATGTTACAAGGAAAAATAAACAAGTCAGAATGGTTGGGAAGAGTCTGAGAAAGAAATACAATGAAGTGAAAATAGTCCTATATTAAAACGCACCATAATTAAATAATTAAAACAAGTGGTGCTCCCAAGAATAGACAAATTTTGTGGGTCAGAGGACAAAGCATATATGAATTGAAATTTGGTATGTGATAAAAGTGGAGATCTATGGGCACCTGGGTGGCTCAGTGGGTTAAAGCCTCTGTCTTCAGCTCAGGTCATGATTCAAAGGTCCTGGGATAGAGTCCTGCATCAGGCTCTCTGCTCAGCAGGGAGCCTGCTTCCTCCTCTCTCTCTCTCTCTCTCTGCCTACTTGTGATCTCTGCCAAGTAAATAAATACAATCTTTAAAAAAAAAAAAAAGTGGAGATCTAATTAAATAACCTAAAGAAGTCTGCTGCTCCATTGCGCTAGCTACATTTCCATGGTTCAGTCACCCCGTGTGGCCAGTGGCTCCCACACTGAACAGAGCAGACCTAGAACATTTCCACCATCACAGAAATGTCTATTGGGCAGTGCTGTTCTAGACTCTATGAATTGAGATAGTAGCTTCATACATAACAGCATTTGATATGACAAGAGTTAACACAGAAGGGAAGGGCATCTGCCCTCTTCCTTGTACATTTTTATGCGGATAAAGCAGTTGAAATGAATATCAAGGGCAACCATAATGGGGAAAATACGCTCCTAAGGAGCAATGTGAAGCCTAGGGGGTCTGTGAAACAAAGACCACAAGCTAGGCCTGGTGACTTTGATGAATCTGAATCCACTTATCCACTCACCTGGGTCTGATAACCCAAGCTGTGAAATCACATTATTATCCATCATTATCAGCACTGAAATATCAAACACCTTCCACACTATAGCCATTTCCTGTTACTTTTAGCTTCCCAAATTTAATAAGGCTAAACGTAAGTATTTGTAGAGGACACAGATAAACTACATATTCTCAAGCCAGCTAGCATGCTAACCAATCTCCAATCTTTCCTAAATCATGAGATTCTAAGAGGGTGCATGCTATTTTACATAAGCAGTGACCATCAGTGGTCGTCTCTGGGTTTAGGCAGCCTTGAGTTCAAAATCTGACTCTACACTCCATTAGCTCTGTGACTTGTCAAGCTAGGTAACCAGAATCGTATGTTATAAAATATGTTACAAGTTTCCACCTCAGGGATCCATGGGAAAAGAGATTATTATATGTAAGGATTTAGTGCACTAGCATACACTAAGTACTCATTAAATGGTACTATTCAAAAGTTCTATAAAATGTGTCCTTTTTAAATGGCTATCTGATCCTTATGGCATCAATGTTAATTAGTAACAAGGGCATGCTATTAATGTGTGTTAACTTTAGTAATTTACAAGATAGAAAACACACTCTCTGTCACCTTCAAAGGCTTGGGATTCTATAGGAAGGAAGGAAAGTCATGTGCTAAAAAGCGAAACATACATTGATGTATAAGACTGGGAACACAGCATGCCCCTGGAAAAAGTCTGGCATAACCACTGGCAATGGGTGTGGGCAAGACAAAAAAAGAATCATCAAACCACGAAACAGTAGGATCTATGGGGGATATTAAGCAATTTTTGTTGCTGATTTATAAGTATATAATATGTACAATATCTTCAACAGATTAGTTGCTTCAGGCAAGAAAGTTGGGTTTTACCCCATTTCATTAAAAAACAAAACTGCTCTCTGTGTGTTTGCATGTTTGTACATGTGATTTTCTTTCTCCAATTCCTTATGAAAATGAATGGTTCCACCAAATCAGATTAATGTTGTGGACATGGTGTCATATGGTTGGCTGATGTTTAGCTAACTGGCAACCTTCAGAGGGAGATGGCAGACAACAACATACTTGCCAAGAACTCATGAGTAAAATTATTCTAGGACAGGTTTAAATCATGCTTGCTCATGGCGCCTCAAATCATTGCACTTATTAAGAATGGGCAAGAGTTTCTGAAATATGTCCAGATTTTAAGAACCCACCTGCAAGCCAGCCCAGGAGGGCTTACTTTTACCTGAGCCAAACAGAGTCATGCTGGTTGAAAATATCTCCCCTACTGACTTGCCAAAATGTCTAAATTCTCCACTGTTGGGAAACTCTTTGCCTTAAAGCTAAAATGTAAGTTAATTTTCTTATAGAGTTAACCCACTTGTACCTGAGATGGAATGAGCCATAGGGCTTTATCAAATTTCATATAGTCACATACAATCATGGAGCACAGTTTAGGAGACAGAAAACCAAGAAAATTTAAAAATGGCACAGGTTGCTCTTGGTAGGATGCAAACTGGTAAAACCACTGTGGAAGACAGTATGGAGGGTCCTCAAAAAAATTAAAAATGGATGCTCCAGTAATCACACTACTGGGTGTCTACCTGAAGATTACAAAAATTCTTATTCCAAAAGATATATGCACCCCTATGTTTATTGCAGCATTGTTTACAAAAGCCATATTATGGGAGCAGTCCATGTCCATTGATAGATGGATGGGTAAAGAAGATGTGGTATATGGGGTGTCTAGGTTAGTCGACTAAGTGTCCAACTCTTGATTTTGGCTCAGGTCATGATCTCAGGGTAATGAGATCAAGCCTCATGTCGGGCTCTACACTGGGCATGGAACCTGCTTAAGATTCTTTCCCTCCCCTCTGTTTCACTCTCTAAAGAAGAAAGAAAGAAAGAAAGAAATTTGGGGGCACCTGGGTGGCTCAGTTGGTTAAGCGGCTGCCTTCAGGTCAGGTCATGATCCCAGAATCTTGGAATCGAGCCCCAGATCAGGTCTCTGCTCAGCAGAGAGCCTGCTTCTCCCCCTTCCTCTGCCAGCCGCTATGGCTACTTGTGCTACCTCAAATAAACAAATAAAATCTTAAAAAAAATATTTTCTTTAAAGATGTGGTATGTATACAACAGAATATTATTCAGCCAGAAAAAATGAAATCTTACCAACATGGATAGATCTAAAGGGGTATAATGCTAAGTGAAATAAGTCAATCATAGAAAAAAACAAACGAACAAAGAAAAAAAAGAGATAAACCAAAACACAATACAAACTCTTAAATATATAAAACAAATGGATGGTTACCAGAGGGGAGGAGGGGTGGGAGGAGAGGTGAAATAGGTGAAGGGGATTAAGAGTACACTCATCTTGATGAGCACTGAGTAATATATAGATTTGTTGAATCACTATATTATACACCTAAAACTAGTAACAACGTATGTTAACTATATTGGATTTAAAATAAAGTTTTAAAAAAATGGCACAAGGTTTCTGTTACAGAGGACAGACATTGAAGAACTCAAAACACAAGGGGCATGCCCAAACCAATGACAGTTTTTTCCCTTTTCATTTTAGTGAAAATATATTGAGCAATTACTGGTGTTGAAGGAACTAGACATTAGGGTGATATACTTCCCTGAGTGAATTCAGAGTTCTGTGGGCCTATCCTGAAAACCAATTTGCCAAAGATGTTCTCTTTGGAAGTCATAATCACTCCAGGCAATGACCTCTCCAAGGCCAGGGTTTAGGGTTTCACCATGGGACCCTTAGTGTTGGGCATCAGTTGCAACAAGAGATAGTCATAAAATGGACAGTGAGCCAAATGCTTTTCTGAGCCATACCTGAGCAGAGTAAATTTATCTGTTGAATATGAATGTATGCATAGCCTGTGTATAAACAAGTAGCTAAGATTTTAAATTAACCCACCCCCAAAAAACAACAACCCCCCCAAAAAAACTCCCTCTTTCCCCCTTTGCTAATCTTCTACCCTTCTCCACCACGTGCCTTTCATGATAATGGTCTTTCCAACAAGTTCCTCCCTTGTCCATGGTTGAAACTATCTACCTGTACAGATGAGAGTGGGAGATAAGTTACAATGGGGTTTTCAGGTGGTTTTTAACCTTTGTTGGAGAATGTTGGTGTGTCACAGCTTTGCAAAGCTAACATTTTAAAGAATGCCCATTTGGAGTCAAGTCTCCCTGAAACGTCTACAAAAGGTAAATTGACTCCCAGATAAAGTGCATAAGAAATTATATAATTTGGACTGTTTGCAATTTTAATTTTAAAAGTTACAAAACAATAAGGAACTACAACTTAATTGCTCACATGTGGAGCAAGGCCAAGATTTCACTGCAATAATGAGAGCCCACTCAGAGGAATCTCTAATATCTCTACTCTAATTTTTGCTCTGGGAAGAAGTAGGATGACATTATTGAATGCAAGGTACTAAATGTTATGCAAGAAATGGATGAAGGAGGAACTAATAAAAACCATAAAATGGTAGCCATTCTCTGCTTTCATGAATAAAGTCTAGGGCATCGAATGGCTAGTTCATCTCCTACCACAACTTACTTTTAAATTGAGAGCAAATCTCACTAAAAAGTAATCCTTAGGCCCCAATTGCAAGTGGATATTCAATATATCACATCTGAAGATGCATCTCAATCCAAACCTGTTTTTCTGACTGGGAGACCTTGGGTTTTAAGATGAATGTCTCAGTTAAGGCTGTCTTTAAAGTTCTAACAGAGACAAGTGAGTAGAGACATGCTAAGAAGAGCAAGTAAGAGGAGGAGAGATGCCTTGCATGAGAGTAACAACAGACTGAAAATATGGTCATCATCATCCTCTTCTGTAAACTATATCTCCTGAGAGTACTCAGGTCAGAGCAGTGTACTCAGCAGAGTACTCAGGTCAGGTTAGTGTACTCAGCAGAGTACTCAGGTCAGGTTAGTGTACAGGTGACCTTTGAGTGGACCCATTACTGAAGCACAGGGTTTATGCACAGATCTCAAAATGACCTTCCACGGAGGGCTGTGATAAAGCTGAAGCTTTCTTATGGGAGGATAGGCAATCTCAGCTACTATTCTGAGTCTTCTTTCCAACCCAGAAAAGACTCCAGACTGCCAACATCAGTCTCAGAAGGGCTGGTCCTTTCTACAGAGATAGAATGCCCCAAATTAACCCTGTCACTAGTCCCAGATGTTCCTTTTGTCAATAGCAGGCAAGGTTTCACGTACTATAACTATTGCAATGATAAATCAATCGCTTCTCAGAAATCTTCAAATTGTCCCACATCTGTCTTGAGAACAGTTTGAAGCCCTGTGACATTCTGGATATGGCACAAAACTATGTGCTCTGTAATTTCCCGAAATTTCAATTTCTGAGAATAATGTGCAAACTAGATACTATTTTTAAAATTAATCCTTGTAGAGGACAGTTGACAGTTTTTGACCATCTTGCATTTAGTCCCCCTTTCTCTGGGTAATCCTCAATACTCAAATCATCATCTAAGCATCAACTTCTCCACAATGTTTCAGGGGACATGGACTCCAACTCCAGCTGTTAGGGAGGGCAGTGTTGGGGGTGGGATTCTGGTGCTTAGGCTCCAACTAACCAGCAAAGTCCCATCACTAGCCGTAGTTATCAATTCGGTAACAGACATATGACCTCAGATGGCCTAATCATATCGAAGCCCAGAAGTTATTTTCAAAGATTAGAAGAAGACGTATGTCCTTCCCTGTTGGATCTGAATAAGGAATGAGATGGCAATGACCAATTTAAGAGCAAGAAGACAAAATCTGCTGAGAATAAGAGCCAAAAACCAAGGACCTAGATGGAAATGGAGAGAAAGCAGATGCTGAGCCCAATGTTGCAACTGCCAAAGGAAGCCTCAACAGAAATTAGCTCTGCCTTCATGATCCAATCACCTTCACTGGGTAAGCCCCCCTTGGTATTTTTCTTCAGCTGCTATTGAAAGTGTGCTAGGTAATCCAAGCATCTAGTAACTGTTTTCAAAAGACTGTTAGTAAGTAAATAAATAAATAAATGTACTCTTTCAAAAACTTAGTTTTTAAAATGGCTAAATAGGGACAAACTAAACAATCTTTTTCTTTATCTTAGTAATTACTCTTTGGGTTTGTTTTGTTTGTCTTGGGATTTTGCTTTTGTTTTTGCTTTTTTGTTTTGTTTTGTAACTACCACCACATCTTGGAAAAGGCGGAAATGATTTCTCAGCTAAAGCTTGTGACAGGAAAAGACTGGCTGTTATATTATTTTTATATGAAATGGAAATCTCCCAAAAGTTTAAATTACCAGAAAGAGAACTTTGGATCAGATGTGGGCTGAACTGTGCCCAAACACACCTCCTGAGTATCTAGTGAGAAATGGGGGGTATGCAACAGCATTTGATACACTTTTCAGAAGACATTCATGCAGACCAGAATATGATGGTAAAAATGGCTCAACTTCCCCAACTCATGCTGTCCCAGATGCATCTTGTGGTCAACCCATCTCTGGCCTTGTCTCCACCCCATCTAACCAATCTCCATGAAACAAAAATAGCCGTTTCTAGGGGAAAGCAAGCAGCTACATACAGGTATGCACACAGAGAATAGAATTGCATGCTGCAGGGGTGCCCCACTGGCTGGGAGGTGATGTCCCCATTCACTTAGCAGTATTAGCTCCTAGGACCACTGTCATTTCCCATCTTACCAAATGCCCTTCATAAAGTCTTATAGGACACTGCTCCTACCTTGTTAACAACAACAACAACAAATATATATATATATACACATATATATATATATATATATATGGGAAGATTCAAATTTTAAAATGAAGTTGTAGTCATATGACATAAGGCAATGGATGAGATCTTAATTAAAACTGTAATATAAATTCTACCCACGATATATTACAGATATGGTCCATCAGAATGCTATTCCTCACTGCTATGTAATGCCCAGTTACAATAATATGATCCATCTATAGCCTAAGAGTATAGTAGGTGGAAAAAACTTGGGTTGAAGGAATGAATTCACCAAGTTTATTGAACACAAATTAAGTATCCAGCAATGTATTAGAAGAAATAAAAAGCAAAACTAAAGTTGCCCAAAACATTGAAATCTCTCTTGAGGAGTTTCCAAATGAGTGAGAACATAAGAAAAGATCATGAAAAATCCAAAATATCTACATGAAAGAAGTACAAGTGAACAAGACTACATAGGGCCACAAGCATATGTGTTAAGAAGACCCAAGAAAGACAGCACACTCAGAGCTGAGAGGGGTTACTGAGAGAACTTTTCAATGAAGGAATGGTGTTTCCCATTGATTCCTAAAAGGAAGAAGGTATTGCTGGAAAGCATCAGACTACTATTCATGGAGAGGAAAGATGAAATATTCAAAGAGACCCTGTTGCTTTTTGCTCACCACTCTAACTCCAGTAAGGAACACAGTATCTGCTACTGAATTATTCAATAAATTTCAAAGAAGTGAATGAGGGTCCAGAGGTATTTGTTGAATAAATGAATAAGTAAACAACAAATTCGACTCACTAGCAGATACCAGAATTCATCTGCAGGATTGTCAGGAAATCTAGGTACTGGTTCTGAGAACATATGCAGAAAGGGAAGGGTGCTGGTGAAGCTGGCTTCATGCTAAAAAACTAGAGACTTTGACCTACAAGTACAAAGGCAAAGGAGTAAGTGGAAGAAATGGCGTGGGTAAATAAGGTAAGGGGTGGGGGAGGTCAAGATCTGGCAACAGGTGCCACCCACTAGGTAATTCCCAGTGCTACCCTGACCTGCTGTTTTGCTTTCTGCCAGGGCAGCTGATGCTGTTGGACAGGGCGCAAGTGGTGTTTACACCAGTGGAGACCATCTGGAAACGCAATCAGAGACCCGAGCCTCGGGGGATTATTGGACCCAGCCAAGCGTGAAAGGAAGATTTGTGCCCAGAGCTCTTTGGTTCTGTCATGACCTTAGCTCCATGCAGCCATAATTTGGACCCTTTAATGTAACTAAATCAACTACAGTTACTTTTGCAGGCGCCAGCTCAGTCAGTCGTCATTAAGGAGCAGGAATGATATTGAAGCAGGTAACAAAGCAACAAAAAGCCATGGCTATTTTGCGATGATGAAATTCGATATAATGTCATAAATACACATCATGTTCAATGTGATTTTTAAAATGGAACTGTATCAAAAATACCTTCAGGAGTCGTCCAAAACACCCAAGAATTCAAAGAAAATTTGGGCTCCCCTGGCTTTACCAGCTCTCTGACAATGGGTTTGGCAGAAGCAGCCTTCATAGGCTCAAATCATTTTATGCTTAAACTATTTTATATTCTTCAGTTTTTAAAATTACATTTCTTGCTGCCCACAGATTCCTTTGGGACATCACCTAATTTCTTTAAACCCTAAACTAAGACTAATTTCCTGGCCAGATCCTCTGGATATAAGGCTATGTCCTCAGTATGCTAAAATGTAGAGCAGCTTATGCAGAAAGAGGTCTGTACAGCTGACCACAAACACTCAGTCTCCTGGGGATGGAAATGTAATTGTGTGTAATGAAGCAACGGAAGCCACCTTATCAAAGCAAACAATCGAATAAAATGAAAAGGGGAGAAGTGAAAGAAAAAATGGAAGCAGAAATAATTTATCTTTTTGTTGAGTGAAATCTACCTAGGAAGGCTACCCCAGTGTCACCAAAGAAAAATGATATTTATGATAGCTGGCATTCAAATACAATTTCTTGGTAGTTCATCACCTAAAAATCATGCTACAGAAATTCAGCCTTTTATATAAAGAATTTTAACGATGCTGCTGCGTTTATCTTGTCCAACTGGCGATGCCAAAGAATTACTATTATTCACTCATTAAAATTCATACCCAACTCCATGTTGTTTTGTAAAGAGAAAGAAAATCACCTCGAAGAAGAAAAATACAGGCCCATTTTCTCCCAGTGACTGTGGGAGACCATATGGAAAGTCTTACTCAAACGGCCATTACTCTTCCATGACATGTGGCTTGCATAATTGCTGCAGATAGAACCAACACTGCCCAAATATCAGGCAAAACTTCCCCACACTTTTCTTATTTTCAAGCAAAATATCTTTAACACTTAAAACACTGAAATTGCTGTATAGCACTGCTTTGTTCTCTAGTGAGATATTTAAATTACAAAAACAATTAATTCCATAAAAAATATAAAGTCCCACTTTGTACTGGGATGCTCCAAACCAGAAGAACCAAAACATAATTCTTGCACAGAGCCAGCAAATCCACAGGCTAATGGCTTCCATGGCTCAGTGTCACCCAGCTTTGAGGTCACTCACTGTCTGCTGCAGTTTGTGAACAATTTTCCTTCCAGTGTGTTTCTAAAATTATCCTATTTACAGGGGGTGTCAGGATTAGGTTTAGCATCATATAACTGGAAAAGAAAAACCTAACTTAAGTATGACTGACATTTTTTCATATGAAATAAGTCCAGGCAGAGGTGGTCCAGGGCTAAGAAGGGACTTACACGTCATCAGGGACTCAAGCCCCTTCCATCTTCCTACTGCCATCTCAGGGCTACCTCACGGCCCAGAACAGTCATCGAAGCTCCACCTAGATGGACGTAATAACTGCATAGTTATATCGGGCCAGAGGAGAAAAGGTGGAAAGGCAAACCATGCCCCTTCCTGTTGCATCTGTTCCCTTAAAGAGATGACCCTGAAGACCCAGAGAAACAGCCTTCTTGGAGCTCATTGAGCTGAGTCTCAGGGTTTTCCCCAGCTCCAAGAACAAGCAGTGTGGCCTTTTATCCCAAGTGACAGTGCACAGCTCAAAGGGGGAATTCTATTTCTAGGGAAAAGACAGAGTAGGGATAGTGGGGGAGAATCATTTATTCCATGGTTCTGTGTCACAGAGGGTGCCTCTAAATGGAGGGACGATAGCCACAGACTAATCTGAATTTCAGAAATGCAGGGTATAAGTGGAGTTGCTCTCCAAGATGCTGACTTGCTCTCTCCTTCACCCCCTCTCCGTGTGTGTATATGTTTATGTGTCTGATCTTTTTCTGTTTCTTACCTTTTTGTGACAGTTTCTGTCTTTTCCATATCTTGGACAAGTTACTTAACCACTCTGTGTCTTAGTTTCTTCATCCAGAATACGGGGATAACAATAACCCTGACTTCAGGTTGAGTGCAGATTAATAGAGTGTTAAATACCTTTTTTAAAATTTCTCTGCTGAGCTCTTCTCCCTTCCCTATTCTTTCTATTCATTTACTTCTCCCTTATACTAGCAGCTAGAAGGAAATAAGTGGGGAAAATTGGGGGAAAAAATATCTGCTGTATTAACAGTTTGCATCCTGGTTATTAATGTTTAAATCAAGTGATTTTTATCTACATGCTTTCACTTAATAAAAAATAATAAACACATAAAATATATAGTATAAGTAAATGCAAACTTTTCCTCTCACATGGTTAGTGTCTATTTTTTTCTTTTTCTGTGCATCCCTGACCCTCAGTAAAAAATATTTATGTGAAGTAGAAGGGGATCTTTAAAAAAATCAATCTCCCTAATGTTCACATATGGTGTGCGCATGTGTGTGCACTGAAACTCACTGCTAACCCAACAACCGCCTGATGCTAACATTTAGCTAGTGGTATCCATTCTTTGCCCCTTATTGAACATAATTCTCCTTCATTAATTATTTTCTTAATAAAAGCAATTCACTTTACACACATCTGCAGAAACAGATACATTTACTTTAATCATCTCTTAAGAAAACCCCCAAAGGAAATCAGGAACTAAGCCATGTAAAGCCACTTTTTTGTCTTAAACTGCTAGGATTTTTCTTTTGTTTAAGATTTGATTTATTTGATAGAGTGAGACCCAGAGAGCACAAGCAGAGGGAGCAGCAGAGGGAGAGGGAGAGGCAGGAGCTGAGCAGGGAACCCGATGTGGTGCTTGATCCCAGGAGCAAAGGATCATGGGATTCTATGATCTGGGATCATGACCTGAGTCAAAGGCAGCTGCTTAACCCACTGAGCCACCTGGGCACCCCTAAATTGCTAGGATTTATTGATCCTGACCTACCTAGCAGGAGGGGCCATTGAGACAATGCATCTGCCATAGTAGAAAGAGAACCACTTGTACATCAGATCTAGAAAAGCCTAACATAACATAATAAAATAAATAAATTAATTAATTAAAAAAAATAAATAAAATGGTAAAAGTTATCTTTGGTATATATCTTCTACGTTACAAGCCTTATCAGGAAGTCAGAGCAGTTTCTGCCCCCTTTCTGAGCCCAGAGATAAAAGAAAATCCACTAAAATCCTGACAGCTCCACAAACGAAGCATACAAATGTGTTACATGGACCAGTGTCTCTGGAGTTAGATGTTGTATCCAGAGATTCTGCCTTATCCAGCTTGTGTGTCTTTAAATCATTCCATTTTTAGAGCGTCTTTTCCCCATTTAAAAATAGGAATAATGAGCCACCACGTGAAGATCTTTATGAACATTAGATATAAAATAATGCAAGTGAAAATTCCTCGCCCCAATTGCAATAATGAAAAGTTACTTTTCTTTGCATCAGTAGAAAGTAAAATGATGGCATCTATTTGGTCATTATGTTATAGCTTTCAAAGCACAATGACAGGTATTTTGTTTGTTTGTTTGTTTTGTTGTATTTCATATTTTGTTTTGGTTTGGGGTTTGAGGGGTTTTTTTGTTTGTTTGTTTTTGTTTTTGTTCTTTCTCTTTAGGCTTGTTAGATTTTATTCTGTGGACAATGAGGTTTCCTTAAGTCCAAAGGCATGTATCAAAATCTTCTCTAAGTTTTTCCAATACCAACACACTTCCAATTATTGAACTGACCTGGCGAGATGTTAAATATGCCACAAGACTAACAATGGTGAAATTAGTTTAAAACAAACCAAATTTTTCAATGAAAGTTCCACAAAAAACAACAACATAGTATTCAGGCTGCCAGTCAGTTAGAGTTCACACAATTTTACTATAATAAAATTGAATTTATAATGAATTGAGTGGGATACCCCTTAAATTTTCTATAACCAAAATTTTCTTGATTTGGGGGTAGCATTAGCAGTAAACAGCAAGATGCCTATAGCAGACTGTTAATTAGGTCAAGGATCAGTATGGGGTTACTGATTTATAAGAGACCCTGCCAGTACATCCTTATCCTGCTGACATTGTTTTGAGGGAGCAATTAGTCATTTGGTGCTAAAGCTAGAAAAGAAAAAAAAAAAATGGAGGAAAACAAGCATTTAAACAAATGTAAACAAAACTGCCATGAAAATACCTTTGGTCATAATTGCTAGAAAGGGTTTCAGCTTTCCTGGTTATCAGAGACTCTATATGTATTTGCTTCTATATCTTTTTTGCAACTGTTCACTTTAAAAAATGTCAAGGCTAATATTTGTAGCCACATCAATTCATAAAACATGGCCCCCTCTGTTGGCTTCTTGGGCACCAAGGAAAATATTGATAGTAAAACCTTGCCTGAGATTGCTACTAAAAATAAACTTCATAAATTTCTCATGCCATTGTGATTTGTCTCCTGAGGCTATTTCTACTTGCAAAACAAGACACCCTCTTCTAATGCATCTGCATATGAAACCAAAACCTAGATTTCTAAAATAAAAGTATAGAGAAACAAGGATTAAGGACTCTGAGCTTGTTTTTGGCTCTTAAATTGTTATTTCATGGTCATGAAGCCAGGGCCTGCCTTTTACATTCAATGCCAACCTATTACATAAAATGAACTAAAAAACCACACTGTCTTTCAGAAATCTCTAATATTACTGGGAGGATAGGGGCTGATTTGGTATTATTGTTCACAAATATTCATTGCTGCTACCTGAGGAAGAATTCTACTTCCTCAACATATAGATATCAAGCATTAGGGTTTTTTGTTTTGTTTTGTTTTGGGGGGCTTTGTTGGTTGGTGTTGTTGTTGGTTTTCGTTTTTTTTTTTTTTTTTTTTTCTTTTTCCATTGGACTAGTTTAGATCAACAGAATGTGAGAAGTGGCACACGTCACTTCTAGGTAGAGGCTTCAGAACTCTCACAATGACTTTCTCTTCCTCCCCTAAAACCAGCAGTGTTTAAGATAGTGAACAGACTGGATCTCAGAGTGAAGTTCGCAAGGGGCAAAGCTATAGATGATGCACCTGGGACTCAGAGAAGTCTTTCTCTGTGCAAGCCACTGAGATGTGAGAGACATTTGTTACCACAGCATTACCTGGCCTATCACAACGTACACATAATTAAGGAAAGTATGGGTTCTCTACTCAAGCAATGCATTCATGTACTGATTTCCACTTACCTATGTGACCTTGGGCAACTTTCTTTTTTTTTTTTTTTTTGTATTATTTATTTGACAGACAGAGATCAAAAGTAGGCAGAGAGGCAGGCAGAGAGAGAGGAAGGGAAGCAGGCTCCCTTCTGAGCAGAGAGCCCGATGTGGGGCTCAATCCCAGGACCTTGGAATCATGACCTGAGCCAAAGGCAGAGGCTTTAACCCACTGAGCCACCCAGGCACCCCGACCTTCGGCAACTTTCTTAACTCTCTTGGATTCCTCATCTGTTAAATGGGGGTACCCACTTAATCAGCTTTCTTATAAGGAGTCCATGAAGGAACATATACTGCCTAGCTTTAGTTATGCTCCATAAAGCTTAGCTATTATTAAATAAGGGCTCTATAGTAGTTCCTTTTAACAGAGATGTGTTAACATCCTCTCCAAAGATCTTACCTAGAAAAATAAGATAAAATAAAAAATAGAATCAAAATCATTCCACAGAGAAGACAAGGAGCTCTTTTATCAAATGATCCCAAAGGTTTGTTTCAGTTAGCAAATAAAATCTAATCTTCTCTATTTTTGATCTAAATAATTATGTCTTCCAAAGCTAAAAATAATAGAATTGATCATTTTGTATTCTAATACTTTAAACTTATCCATATATCATATATCTTAGTCTTTAAGACTTTGTACCTGTTTGTAGGTCATATTTCTTCTTTTTCTAAGATTTTATTTGTTTATTTGAGAGAGGGAGAGTGAGAGAGAGAGAACACGGGGGCGGGGGTGGGTCAGAGGGAGAAGTAGACTCCCTCCAGAGCAGGGAGCCTGATGCAGGACTCAATTCTTCGATCCTAGGACTCCAGGATCCTGACCTTGTAAGGGCCTATTTAACCAAAGCAGCTCCATTTCGGTTGAACAGCCATTTTGTTGTTTATGCAGTAAAACTTAAATGGACCCTGCCCCTCCAGGGGACTTACTTAAAAACAAGTCCCAGAAACCAGTCCCAGGTAACAAAGCCCAAATTCAAGGGTGGGTCAGGCCAGGTGGAGGTATCCAATCAGTGGGGGCACATACTGTCTCCCTAGTACCAAGGAGTATGGGCCCTGCCCTTTGGGCCCCTTTTGGGTGCCAATCCTGACCAAGGCGATAGGCTAGTTCAAATGTCTACTATAGGGTAAATTGTAATTCAATTGGTCACTTACATGTGACCTAGCCTGACTGTGCAGCTTTCTCTGTATGTTACAATCTCATTGGCCACCTGTGCGTGGCCAGGCCCAACCACATGGCCTTTGCTCTATAAAAGTTAGTCTGTAAGGCAGGGAGGGGTCGCCTCTTTGTAAGAGACGGCCCTGACCAGTCGGTTTGAATCTCGATGCTTGGTGCGAAATAAAACTTTGCTTGACTTTCGCTTTGTATCAGTCTTGCTCCTTTGATTACGGACCCAAGAGACCTGAGCTGAAGGCGGTCGTTTAACCAACTGAGCCACCCAGGTGCCCTGTAGGTCATATTTCTGTGAGACCACCTTCACCTTCCTTAGGGACCAAGAGCTGTAGGTTGAGGTCCCAGGGCCTTTTCCCTCCTTAGAAGCACTTTATGCCACCAGCTTTCATTGTTGTCTTCCTTCTACATGCAGACTTCCCTTCATGTATTGATAAATTAAACACATGAGCCAGTTTAAGTTGATGGGTTCCTGGCATTTCCCTCCCTTCCTGGGGTCTTTCTGATTCCACTGCTAACTCTCTGCATGAAGATGAATAACCACAGTGGTGCCCCATCCAGAACAGGGAAGTGAGAGAAGGGGTACCTTGCCTGAGGAGCCTCCAAACTACAACATGGGTCTACCAGTGGAGCCATCTTTCCACACACTCATCAAAACAAGAATTTGTTGATTATAGAAAGAAATGTATTTGAGCATCCATATAAAGAGAATCAAATGTAAATTCAATAATTGCTCTTAGTTCTTCTAAGAGGGAGTTCTGATGAGTTATACCCAATCAGAGTTCAGGTAAATGTTTGGGATGATATTCTCTTGCAAAGGAAAGCTGCTCAGGAATATTGTACATGATCACAATCTAGTTCTGACTTTGCTTAACATGTCCAATCAGAGGCTTGAAAGAACATATTATGCCCCAAGTCTCATAAAACTAATGAAAATTCCCTTCTGTTGGTCAGTGGCAGTGGAGCCTCACATTGGTCAAATGTTTGTCAGGTTTTGTTTTGTTTTGTTTTTTACATATTTACAGAAGAAAAGTGGAACTTTTTTTTTTGAACTTGGAATAAGTATGAAAAAGCAGCTCAGACTGGGAGAGAAGATAACACACATAAGCCAAGTTTCCAATTTTAGATGCACTTCAAAACAATGATTCCCACAACCCCTTCTAACAAACGTCCTTTGACACTGCAAAGACTTTAAGAAAAGTGAGAATTCATGCTTCGTAGTTTCAAACACATAAAAGTGACGTAAGTGTATTTGGATTCCCACTGAGTATTTTTTCAAGTACATCAGACTCATCACAATACCCCCTGAAAAACCTGACAAACATTGCATTTTTCCTGCACGTAGAGAAACAGACAAGTATTAAAAAAGTGAAACCACTGTGAGCATTAATTTAGAAAACTGCTGAAAAGATCTAAGGTTCCACAAGTGTTCCCACTAAATTGGCACATACCTACAAATGCCTTTCTAATGCTTCTTTAACTGGTTTTGAAAGCAAGATAACCAACAAAAGATTTTAAACTCCACCATAGTGGGAGTCAGATTATTTAGGGATTGCAAATAGCCATGATGCTTATAATTCCATGACAGTTACCAGAAATGATGAGAATCTGGCTCTTATTCCAGAGATGGGAGGTAAAGAGTTAACTTTGGCATGCAGTTCCACAATGCATCTTTTACCTGATAACTAAAGCATTAAGAACTTGAGAACCACAAGCACATTACAAAGATATAAAAAACCAATCATGGGGCGCCTGGGTGGCTCAGTGGGGTAAAGCCTCTGCCTTTGGCTCAGGTCATGATCTCAGGGTCATGGGATCACACCCCACATTGGGCTCTCTGCTCGGTGGGGAGCCTGTTTTCCCCCCCCCCCCCCCCGCTCTCTCTCCCAGCCTCTCTCCCTACTTGTGATCTCTGTCAAATAAATAAAATCTTAAAAAAAAAAAAAAAGAAACCAATCACACTGGAAAAGGGAGGGCACTAAAATATTTGTTATACCACCACATACTACTCTTGTCTCCCACTGAGCTTGATTTGGCTTAGAGAAGGCCTAATGCCTACTTATATATCTGGACAATGTGAACTCAAGTCCATGTTGTAAGATAAGTTACACAAAACATAAAGACCCCAAACGACTTGAGATGTTCATGTCTTGTGTCTCATCATTAACCTACAGACTTATTTTTTCTCATAAAATGTATACATTTTCCAAAAAAAAATGTATACATTTTCCATCACTAACTGGTTTAGATAAGTTCTCAATGCTCATAATTCAAGTTCACGAGTTCTACCAATCACTTCTACCAACCACTACCAACCACCACTACTACCAACCACTTCGAAAACATTGCCTATACTGCAGCAAGTACCATTTGTTAAGAGATAATTCTCAGGGACGATGTGCACATTTTTGTAAGATCTAGGGTTTCTTAGCAAAGAGTATTGGCAAGCTTGATTAAAGGATGATTGAATGGCAAATATGCCTGGGAAGTCAGAGATAGTAAATTGTTCTGGAAAGATTTGGAGATGTATTTTCTCTAGAGCTATTTGCCCATGAAATACAACCAAAAGACATCTTTCCACTCTCTCCCTGCATTGCAGAATTAAAGTCTTTCTCTCTGTGCAGGTAAGGAAGGATGGATGTACCAGCTTCCCCATGTAAGCACCAAGGGTCATACTGTTAGGATTCCTCTCACATGGTACCACATTGCTGCATGTGTAGATGGATAGCTGGCCCTCATTATAAAATCCCACAGGGACTGGGACTTGGGAAAGTAGGACTAAGATGCTCTGTGGGAAATAAACAATCTCCTCTGTGATCCAGAGCCCTCACGTTTCCTAAGAGCATATGACTACATGCATGAACTTTACACCATTCCTTTACTATCACCTGTGACTCCTAAAGGCATCCCCGCCTTCCTGCCCAGTTATCCTGAAAACACAGTTTATTGGACGTGTTGCAGAGGACTGGTTAAGAGGAGTATAGAGATAACAAATAGGAAGTGACAAAATAACAAGTGGAACTGTGAGGATTCAATATGATCTTGATTTTTTTTCCTATGTGCTTTATTATTATCTAATAATCCTGGAATTTAAACCCTTTATCATGTGAACAGTTTAAGAGGCTTGCAAGGAAATGTCAGCTTATGTGAGGCTAGGTTGAGCTGTTCCATTTCCAGAGGAGAGAAATGTGTCCTGATCACTTAATTTATTATCTTTTCCTTTTTTTAAATGAACCGTTACTAAGATTTGAAAGAAAAAAAGGAAGAAGATTGGCCATTGTATAGGGTGAGCTTTCTCGTTCATAATTCACTGCCAAATTCAGGACCTAGCAACTATGTGGGAGTTTGAAAACAGGAACAACTTACTAAAGTGTGGGGAAAGAAGTTACTTTCATTAGGAGGGTCTTGTCAGTAATAAATGCAAAGTGAGAATTATCTGAGATATACACTATTTTAAACAAAAAGCACAAAGCACATATCCAGCACTGGATGGAGAGGCCAAGCTTTATCACTGAGCTCTGATACTAGACTGAGCCTAGGAGTTCAGAAACTGCTTTTTATAAAAAGATGTTACAACATGTTTTTCAGGGATATCTAATAGATTTTATTTTGTTTTAAAATCATCACAGAATTCCTCATAAAAATTTTAGTAACATACAGACTAGCAGATAGCAGATAAAACGTTAGGGTATTGTTTTCCTCACAGAATAGGTATATGGCACCATAAAATCTGTTTGACAGAAAAAGGCTTAAAATATAAAAATATAAAAATTGTTTTATATTAATCCAGATTGAAGCACATCAAAAAGTCATCTCAACTTAACTTGACCAAGCACCTGGCTATAAATATGTACTAATTAGTGAGTTACTAAGCTGACATTGACCACTCTTCCTCAATGTCATGTGTAGACTTCAGAAATTTATACAAGTTGATCTTAATGTTTCTTTACTTTTCTTTTTCCCTTTTTTTTTTTAATTTCAGATCGACTTGATAAATACCCTTCTAGTAGGATCCATAGGAATTATTTATTTGCAGGCACAAAAAAACTAATAGCACAATCAGTGGTTGTTCCAAAAGATCAGTTCTCTCTCCCTCAAAAAATACTTCAACCTAACATGTAGAAGTAGCTCTACTGAAATTGATTAAAATATTAAATATTATTTGTGCATAAGGGTGATTCTCTAAGGAATGAATACACAAGATTTATATTTAAGTGTTCTCTGTAATCTTAGAAAAGGAATTTCAGATGATGAGATTGATTTTAAAGTAAATGAGTTTATGCAAATTTAAAACATGTCAGATTTACATACAATGTAACTTAAAAGGAACTTTTGCAGAGTGCATAGTGCTTTTGTTTGTATTAGGAAAACAGCTCCATTTTTTTCATCACAAGCCTCAGTTCTGAGAAACTTTAAACAAAGAATGAAGAACCAACTGGAAAGAGGGATATTCCTGGCTCTAATACATTGCACACTGATTTAAGGAAAGAAAAATGCAAGTATAGAGATTTTCTAATCTATCTAACAACATGTTTTCCCCTCATTCAAATGCAAATATTCCCCATATGTTCTGACTTAGCACGTGTAATAAATATTATGACAGATAGCTTAGTGGCCCTACCAGTGGGCCTGATTCATTAATTTCAGAAGCTAGGACAAAAGCAGGAGCCTGTGGCAAAGCACTTCTGATCCTCCCTAATTGCTCATGTCAGTAGAAAGCCTCTGGTCTACCACCCAGTGACTGACTCCCCTTTGGACTTCCAGAACAAGGCCCAGCACTCCATCGCAGGCCTTCCTGACATAGCAGAGAATGACAGAGGGGAACAAAATGCTTGTTCCAAGGCAAAAAGTGCTGAAATGCTGGAGAGAATATTCTTAGGCGTCCCTAAACACAGAATCCCTCCCACAGTTCCCTTGTTGTTATTTTGTTCAGCAATATTTGCTAAGTACTTTAGGTCTTGGGGAAGCTCTGTCTCCTTTGATAGAGACTTTATGCCAGAACTACACAGAGGTCCATAAAGCCAAAAGATAAAACCATATGACTAGTAGCTCTTACAGAATATTTTCCAGAAAAAGCCAGTCTGATTTTATACCTAGTGTTCTTATTTTTTTCACAGAAAATAATTTTAAATATTTTAAAATATATGTATAGCTTATCTTCTGCCTTTTGGAACTTCATTTACATAACATTTAAATCAATCAGCAGGTGAATAAAAATAAAAGATGAATTTTTATAGATGTCAGGAAGAATGTCAATAAAACACTTAAAAGGGCTTTGCATGTAGAGCAGAAGAGGCAATGGCATTCATTTGGCATTTCTTCTAAAGATGTCCTAATAGAACAGCACAAGCCTCAGAGGTCAAATGGAGCCAGAAGACCTAAATTCTAGTTTTGATTCTCCTCCTTATTAGCTGATCCAGTTTGGGAAAATCTTTCCAACTTTCTGAAACTTAGATTTTTAATACCCACTCCTCGTCTAGTTCACAAAGTAAGGATCCAAGGGAATAGTGTGCTTCAGATTTTTTTTTTAACTTTTAGAGAATGATACAAATATAAAGCATATCAGGAAAGCTTGGTCAATGTTATGATATAATACAAACTCCTACCTTTGTAAGTTCTTGTAAAAGTTGAGACCTTCTCTATTTTCCTAAAGACACTTAATAAGGGAAGGAAGGAAAGGAGGAATTACAGGGATTTAATCTTAATATCTAAGTAATAATTATGCTGGAATTCAGGTAACTTAGATGTGACTGAGAAACAATGGTTGCTCACTCACAGGAAGAACGAGTAGAGATAAACAAGTGTGACACAGGAAAATGAGCCAGGGCTAAGGACAAGAGGTTCCCTTGGCAGAGGGACACAGCTCTGGCCCAGGTTCAGGTGCTCATGCCTCAGTCTGAGGGAAAAGGGGCTATCTATTTACAAAGAAAACCTAATGATGTTCCTTTACTAAAGCCAAGCCGTCACTGGAGCTGTGGCTTCAGAGGTAATAGGAAGTGGCCTTAGTGAATCAAAACCAGACCAATATTGGTGCCCTACTCCAGGATATCAAACTCCTCCCAGCAGATGTGAAAATCAGAATCCAGGACAGGAAGAACAGAAAATGGCTTTTTTTATTTTTTAAATTTGGGGGTCCAGGAATAATTTGAGAGAAGAGACTTGCAGAGGGTACTATTTGGGTAGGAGCAGAGCCAGAAAAATTGGCTCTGTTAACTACTGTAGCCTGACTTTTACTCTCATGCAAATGAGCTTTAAGAAATGTTGCCAACAAACAGAAACATTAAATAAAGAAGAAACATTTGGAAGACACAGTATATATTTGTCCAAAAGGTATTTATTTATTAATTATAAGGGTAAACACAGCCAGTGCTACATAGGATCATATATTATTCCTAATAAACATTCAAAATAACTTTTAGCAAAATATTTTATACTGAATTTACTGATCTGACTCGAGTGGCTAATATGTAATGAATACATACTATGGGCCAAACACTGTGCTAAATGCTTTCATATGAGGGTCCCCTGGGTGGCTCAGTCAGTCGAGTGTCCGACTCTTGATTTTTGGCTCAGGTCATAATGTCAAGCTTGTGGGATCCAGCCCCTCAGCATGGAGTCTGCTTCTTTCCCCCTCTCTCTATCCTTTCCCCTGCTCACATTCTCTTTCTCTCTAATCAAGAAATAAATCTTGAAATGCTTTCACATGGATGCTATTACTTAGCTCTCCCAACATATCTAGAAAGTGATTTCATCCTCCCAGTAATGCTATTTCGTGGTTGAATAACTGAAGCCTGGAGAGCTTTGGTGACTTGGCCAAGGTCAAACAGCCAGCCAAGGAAGCCAGGGCTGGAGAGTAGTAGCAGTCTGACTCACACAGCCCACCAGAATGAACACATGGCAGGCTTTAATCCCTGCAGCTAGGGGGCGAAGACAACCAGTCAGTGAGGTCTGCAGGATTACTGTGCCAGAAAGACATCTACAGCTAGAACAAGTCCACGGGTGCCGGATGAGGCCATGCGCATGCCAGGTATATTCCGTGCCATATTTATTGGCTCCAGCTACATTTTGCAACTTGCATCTAAAAAAAACTCTGTGAAGCTAAAAACATCATTCTTGGAATAAGATCTGAGTACAAAACCCAAACTTAGCTTTTTCACCAGTATGCAAACTTTGGGAAGTGACAAGCCCTCTGAAACTGTTCATTAATGTACAAAGGGGGAGATGAGGAGTAATGATGCTCATTCATTTGAGGAACTGTTGTAAGATTTAAACAAAATAATAGGGCTGGAGCAGTTAGGAAAATCCCAGCAGCATAGTCAGTAATAAAAGTGGCAAACACACTCTTTCATCACATACAGCTATTTCTTGTCAGAAAATAAAAATCTGGTAATACCAAGTGACTTAGAGCACTCACTGCAAAATAAAAAGTGTTCTCTACTGTTTCCATGTAATAGATAACCTCCAATTTTTTTTTTTTT
>RCUC01148830.1:0-52481 GCA_003697995.1 Taxidea taxus jeffersonii | reverse complement strand
AAGACAGTATGGTACTGGCACAAAAACAGACACATAGATCAATGGAACAGAAGAGAGAGCCCAGAAATAGATCCTCAACTCTATGGTCAACTAATCTTCGACAAAGCAGGAAAGAATATCCAATGGAAAAAAGACAGCCTCTTCAGCAAATGGTGTTGGGAAAATTGGACAGCCACATGCAGAAAAATGAAATTGGACCATTTCCTTACACCACACACGAAAATAGACTCAAAAAGTGGATGAAGGATGGATGAAGGAATCCATCAAAATCCTTGAGGAGAACACAGGCAGCAACCTCTTCGACCTCAGCCACAGCAACTTCTTCCTAGGAACAACGCCAAAGGCAAGGGAAGCAAGGGAAAAAATGAACTATTGGGACTTCATGAAGATCAAAAGCTTTTGCACAGCAAAGGAAAACAGTCAACAAAACCAAAAGACAACTGACAGAGTGGGAGAAGATATTTGCAAACGACATATCAGATAAAGGGCTGGTATCCAAAATCTCCAAAGAGCTTAGCAAACTCAACACCCAAAGAACAAATAATCCAATCAAGAAATGGGCAGAGGACATGAACAGACATTTCTGCAAAGAAGACATCCAGATGGCCAACAGACACATGAAAAAGTGCTCCATATCACTGGGCATCAGGGAAATACAAATCAAAACCACAATGAGATACCACCTCACACCAGTCAGAATGGCTAAAATGAACAAGTCAGGAAATGACAGATGCTGGCGAGGATGTGGAGAAAGGGGAACCCTCCTACACTGTTGGTGGGAATGCAAGCTGGTGCAACCACTCTGGAAAACAACATGGAGGTTCCTCAAAAAATTGAAAATAGAGCTACCTTATGACCCAGCAATTGCACTACTGGGTATTTACCCTAAAGATACAAACGTAGTGATGCAAAGGGGCACGTGTACCCGAATGTTTATAGCAGCAATGTCCACAATAGCCAAGTTATGGAAAGAACCTAGATGTCCATCAACAGATGAATGGATAATGAAGATGTGGTATATATATACAATGGAATACTATGCAGCCATCAAAAGAAATGAAATCTTACCATTTGCGACGACATGGATGGAACTAGAGCGTATTATGCTTAGCGAAATAAGTCAACTGGAGAAAGACAACTATCACATGATCTCCCTCATATGAGGAAGTGGAGATGCAACGGGAGTGGGGGTTAAGGTGGTAGGAAAAGAAAAAAACTGAGGGGGGTGGGGGGGAGAGGGGTTGGGAGAGGGTGGTGGGGTAACATTATATGTTTAAATAAAAAAAGCTTAAATAAAAAAAAATTTAAAAATAAAGAATATCAAATGTACAGTAAGGCTTATAATGAAAAGCATTAGGCCTCTACTGTACTCCTGAATTCCAAGTCCTAAAGACACCAGTGTGAAACTATAAAAATTCCATCAAAATATAAAACCTGTATTACATTTCTTATGTAAGTTGTTTTGAAAATGAGTATGTGTGGTGAATAAAATGAAGTGGAGAGTCACAGAATTATAAAACTTTAGAATTAAAATTTTACACATTCTGATGAAACTCACGGGAAGTTGTCTTCTAAAACGTCAGAGAAATATCTTCAGCATATAAATGGAGGGAGTGAAAAATTGCAAGGAACCTACTATGGCAAGAGTTTCTTAAAGTGGGGCTTATTCCTTAGGCAAGAGAAAGAAAACTAAGTTGATTAAGAAGTCACAGAATGACTTCAACATTGAGATCTGAACATTTACATCATTGCCCAACCCACTGATTAAAAGCCCAGCCTGAGTGAAATACTCCACGAGAGGAATGGACTGGTATATTTCTTTGAAATTAGATTCAGCCAAAATTTCCCTCTCTAACTAGATAGATGCCAGGATCAATCCCAGGTAAATATAAGGTCGATACACCATTTTGCCAGATTTTGAAAAAATTTTCACATGGACTCTGCAGACTTAACACTAAGATTTAAGTAGTATGCCCAATTCTTTATTAGCTAGTTGGGGTCACTCTTTTTAAAAAGTGAGGTTAAGTTCTAATTCATTCATTCTGCCAATAATTAATTAAAATGAACAATTTACCAAGCACAGAAGAAATATTTTTTTGAATGTGACTAATTCACTGAAGTTTCAGTATAATATTCTCTTGATAGTTTTTAAGCTTTAGACTTACTGCATTTTGCCTTAAGGAATTTAAAACAACTGGAAATAGCAATGGATCTTTTGGCTATTATAAGAGCTGAAAGAGTTCAAGAAGATAGCAAAGTGGATGGGCAGGCAGAGAGACTAGTATGCAGTTAAATAACATCAACAGAAGCCCAGGAGATCCAAAATAGATTCCAGCTTTATTGATTTTTTTTTCTTAATCTAGTCCAATTCTGCCATATAAAAAGACACATCATTTTAGTATAAGTGTCAAATAACCATAATTTTCAAATAACAAATACAGCTGACCAGGAAAAATTTCTTAGAGATTTGAACATTACCCTAAAATATTTTGGCAACGTAGAATCATAGAAAGGGTAACATTAAAACAAAAATGAGCATTAAGTAGCAAATGTAATTCTTTCTACTTAAAGGAATCGTAGGTTTAGCCTTTCTAATTGCATCTCCCCAAAAAGTGGACTTTCAAGTGCTGAGAATGATTTTTGAATAGTAACAGTTTAATAATATATATCTACTAAAATCCTTATAGATAAAGCATTCATTGGTGGTTAATTTCATCATAAATACTAAATATTGAAGGGATATACAAAATTAATGATGCATATGTCAGAACATACGGATCTATGGGTTTGACCTTAAATTATGAAAGTCCTTCAACTAAGCATTTATTCTATAAACACTCAACACCGAGGATAAGGAGTTCAAAATCTCTTTAATTTGGATTAACTGGGAAGATAAGGAACTACTTTCCGGTTCAGACTTCTTCAAAAATGGCATTTTTGTTACTTCAAGTGTATTTTGTTAAAAGAAACTGCAAGTATCAGGCTGGCATATGATAGTTCCTATTGGATGTACTTAAACAAAGAGGCAACTCTTTTATTATCATTGTAATCAATGCAGTAACTGAATATAATCAAATGAGTGCTATTAAAATGTCTGAAATGGACTAAACAATCATCCAGCAGTTTTATTCACACTGTTCTCTGCTTGGCAACCTCCTCCATCATACATGAAATAAATGATTTATTTCAGACCTGTTCTATAAACAACATAATTCATTCTGAATTGAGAAAGTCACATTAATAGGGCTTCATCATATATGAATACAACTATTAAGTTAGGAAAGAAAAATGTTCTTATCAATCAACTTCATTATTTACTATTCCTTTCTACTAATGAGTTTTGGTTCATTTTTTTGATGTTCCATCAAGGAGCATGGTGGAATATGGGAGAGGGATTGGAAGAGGGGAAGAAAAGTAGACAGTATCCATTCATCCACATTTATGGAGTGCTTGATAGATGTTAAGCATTGTGCTAGGAGCTGGGATCGTGGAGATAAATGATGACTCTCATGAGAATAGTCCAGTAAAAGAGATAGGCATGGAAATAAACAAATTACCATCCTACTGATTTAAGAACATATGAGCTACAGAGACATTTGAAGAAAGGAATGAGTAACTATGGTGGAGGGGGTATGGCAGGGAAATTTCTAAGAAGGGCAGCAGCCAAGCCCCATTTTCAAGGTGTATAGGTATTAACCTCTAGACTACAGGAAGTATTTCAGGCCAAAAAAAGGTGAAATGGTATACAGTATTATTAATTGCTCACATGTTTGCTTCCCTGAATAGCCTGTGGGCTTTAAGCTATTAGGGAAGGCTACGTTTTACTATTATAGTTTCAGGGCCTGGTTACAGCAGGTACTTAATGAAATTTTTGTAGGATTATTTCTTCTATCAGTTATCATAACGTTCCAAGCAAAACACATGAATTATAAAACATTTGTTTTCAACATTTGTAGACAATGATAACCTAAATTTAAAAACTGAAGAAATATATTGTTTAACTTCATGTGGTAAAAATAGTTCCAAAAGGACTTCCATTTGCTGACCTTAGAGGATGCAACATAAACATTCTATTTCTTAACTTCAATGCTAAACTCAAAGCTCAGCAGCTGAAGTCTGTACTTGAATGGGTAATTAGTAATAATTATGATGATATATTTATGGAACACCAAGCATGGTCCAGGTACTGAGAGAAGCTTTTCACATAGATTATGACATTTATTCCTGACAATAAGCCCAAGAAGCAGGTATCCTTATTTTACAGATGTGATGGGGAAGTTTGGCCAATTGATCATCACACTCTAGTTTGGAAAGTAACATGTTCTTCTCCTGTGGTTGTAATCAATACATTTCAGTTACACAAACTGTTTTTACAATGCCCTAAATTCTCAGTAGCATGCTTTCATGTGCTCTAAGTTACCTCTAAGTTAAAGGACTGAAAAGAGGGCAGAATTTTAGCACACTAAACCTGTAACATCACAGCATGCTTTGATGTTACAAATCATACTGTGTATTCCACTGCTGATGGCAGACAAGTAATGGACGGCACATTAATTAGCCTTGGGTAGGCATATCCTTGCTGGTTTATTAGTACAATTTTTTTTTCTTGTTTCAATATGTCATTTGGCATCTTCGAATCTTGTTTTATTTGTGTAAAAATAAATTGACCCGGCCCTTTTCCATGCTTGAGTATCTGAGTTTTCTATGTATATTTATTTCCATGTCACTACCTGCTGCTATATAATTAGTTCCTGGAACTCTTACTGAATTCCAAATAGTAAAACTCAAGATGATCTGTTTTAATGTCAAGTTTCCGTTGCAAAGAAAATTTGTAATTTGCCTATTAATTTCCCTCCTCTGTGTAGAAGTCATGCCTTATCACTCCCAGAATATAAATGAGGCCCACCCTGACATAAGAGTAGGTTTTAAATTAAAAAAAAAACAACAACAAAAAAACAGGTTTATTGCCTCTTGGTAGGGCAAATCAAATCTCTCCTTCTTTCTAATGTATTCTTCACTTCTTTTTAGAGACCAAATGATCTCCTTGCCACCTATAAAATTGCTTCATCTAAAGAATAAGCAACTATCTTTTTTCCTCTTTAAAAAGCAATCTCTCAAAAGCCCTCATTATAGTATTATAAAGTCAATAATGGGGTTAAAAGAACTAGCAAAAAGCTATTTTTAAGTGATATTTTAAAGCACATCTTTACCTCCAAAAGTTCTAGAATCTCTAGGAATTATATGGACGAAGGCCTTTCCTATGCAGAAGGATCCAGAATTCTTAGACACAGCAGGTTCCAAAAATATTCTCTAAAGTCTAAGAGTAGAACAATTATGTAAGTGAAATCAAATGCACCAGAAGGGCAGCACTGAAGGCAGATGTCTTTGAATTCTTGCTCATGAGGAAACATAATTATCACCTCTGTTTCAAAACACACAATTCAATAAAATAAAATTGAAAACACCATACAGAAGGTAGAAAACTTAGTTTCAATTGCCTCTTGGATGCTGAGTTTTATTACAAGGGACCCTTTTCAAATGCTGAATGAACAGAAAGAATCCTGGCCCTACTAAATATTTGCCAAAGATAACAAAAGGGACACAAAAGCTTGGAAGAGCAGCAGCAGACCCAAACGGAACTACAAAATTACTGGGTGAAAGTTCATCCCTCACCATTGGGTGCTTTAATAAGGTTGCAATTAAAAAAAAAAAAACAAAACAAAACCCCCAAACATATGTGTAGATATATATATCTATCTAAGGTAGCTTTTTGTTTACAGTTGTATCTACATATGCATATACACAGTTGTGTTTGTTTTATTGCCTTGTTATTGGCTTTTTTTGGCAGTGTTAATATACAAATTTGATTTTCTCTAATACTAGCTTAAAGAACAGACATCAGTAGTTGTATAATTTAGGAATTAGGTGAGCAGGAGATCAATATGTTCTTACTCCATTGTAGGCCAAATTTAAATCTTTAGTAGATGGTAATACATTGTGCCTTTTCTCTGCTTATTTCTCCTTCACCTGGTACCCCTCCTTTACACTTCAAACTTAGGATGAACACACATTCCAACTACCACCCTTTCCTCAGTTTGTCCAACTAAAAATAAGTGAAAACAAGCCCAGCATCCAGCTGTGCTGCAAAGTAGCCTAACTCCGTGCCCTGGAAGAACTACTATAACTGGGTTGCAAACACTGATTATAAACCCCAGAGAGATGACAACATTTTGTTCTCAATAAAACTAAATGTGGAACAACATTTCAACTGGAAGACACTGCATACTATTTAAAAAGGGTTCTGAAGTCCATGGTCATGAAAGAGCTATGGGTAGGAAGTCCCAAGTGAACCTGAGATTTAATATCTGATGCACTGCAAAGCAAGCCAATTTGCTAAGGATCAATTTGCCAAATAACCAACCTGCAGTATTTACAAAACGTACTGTTCACCAAAATCTTGTTTAATTATCAAGTTTGAGGTAATTCATACTGGAAAGGAAAGATCTATTTGATTAGACTGCTTTGGGTGTTGCATTAATTTGCTATAGCTGGACATAATAGGGGTTGGGAGATTAAAAGGTTGGGGGAGAGTCTGAAGTCTCAGAACCCTGGAGTTGTCAGGCTCCCAGGAGCTCTAACAAAGTCTCCAGTGGGACTTGCCCTCCACTCCCCTGCCCTTTGCATCTCCGTTTATGTGCATGGCGGTGCCAAGAGGACTCTGCAGGGATGCTTGGGGCCCAGCCTCAGGGGCAGAAACTGCTAAAGATGGTGCAGAAAGGGAGGGCAAGGTGTTTTCCCCCAAGGATTAGGTCTGAGTCCTACGGGGAGAGAAGATGCTGACTAAAAGCTGAGGGAGCTCTTTCCAGGAGGGCCTTCAGTCAGATCTGAGGGAGAACAGGGCCACACGGCCCTTGCCGAGCAGTCAGTTTGGGGAGCTCTAGGCACAGAAGCTGTATCCATGGCCCTTGTCAGCCATGAGATGACCTGGTCAAGCAACATCCAGACTCCCAGAAGAAATATTTGGAATTATTGTTGAGAAACACCTGGAGAGAAATGCTGAGGTTCAGTAGCCGGCAGGAGGGGCTACAGGACAGATGTTGGTATTCAGTAGTAGGCTCTCATCTCCATCCTTGGGGTAAAAAGACTCTGACATATTTAGAAGGACTACAATGCCATAAAGATTAGCCAGTTATCTTTTAAGCCCTGCTCTTGCATAAAAATCAAATTGTTCGATTTCTTTTTTTTTTTTAAGATTTTATTTATTTATTTGTTAGAGAGAGAGAGAGAGAGAGAGAGCAAGCACAGGCAGACAGAGGGGCAGGCAGAGGCAGAGGGAGAAGCAGGCTCCCTGCCGAGCAAGGAGCCCGATGTGGGACTCGATCCCAGGACGCTGGGATCATGACCTGAGCCGAAGGCAGCCGCTTAACCAACTGAGCCACCCAGATGTCCCCAAATTGTTCCATTTCTAATAGAGTCAAATGATTTGTCTAAAGGGAGAGTGGTTAAAAAAAAAAAAAAAGTTTACCACAAACAATGCAGTTCTTCATACTATGCTCTTAGGAAGAGAGGAAATTCTAAACTATTCAAGTTTTGCTGAACACTTTTATCACAGTTTCCATTTTCTCTTGACATCTGACCCTCTTTGAAAAATTAATTTAG
Source organism: Taxidea taxus jeffersonii (assembly GCA_003697995.1). NCBI lineage: Eukaryota > Metazoa > Chordata > Mammalia > Carnivora > Mustelidae > Taxidea > Taxidea taxus. The sequence goes on along the minus strand of RCUC01148830.1, from coordinate 44,822 downwards.
GCTATAAACTTATTTTCATAGATATAAATACCTTATAATATTACAAGAGGACTTTTCGGACTTCAGAACTTCAAAAGATAACTTAATACATCAAAGTCTCTATCTTCAGATCTTAGAATTTTTAAATTCAGTTCAGTTAGCTTCTATTTAAAGTTTCTCTGGTGTGTTTTCCATTTCTGAGGAACTTTATAACAACAAATACAGTTACTAAAAATAATCTTTTTGAAATTACAGTAACCGCAGGAGAGGGATGTTGCATTCTGTAGTCTCTCTCTTTTTTTTTAAACACTACCATGTTTTAAATAACTGTAAACTAACTGGAAGTTCTATAAACAAAGAGAACTGAAGATTCCTAAAATCTCAGAAATCATCAAATCTTAGAATCAGAAGAGATCTCAGAAGTCTTGTAGTTGGAACTATGAATGGGGGGAGAGAATAAAGGCACTAAGTGAAAGAAGATCTTAATGAGAACAGCTATGGGGGCAGTAACTTACAGATGGTTGTAATTTAATAACTTCCGGCCAGGAAATGAAGTGGGTTTTTAAAGATTTTTAATTTAAATTCAATTTAGTTAATATATGATATATTATTAGTTTCAGGGGTAGAATTAACACCCAGTGCTTCTTCCGTCAAGTGCCCTCCTTAATGCCCATCACCCAGTTCCCTCCACCCAACACCCCTCCCCTCCAGCAACCTTCAGTTTGTTTCCTAGAGTTCAGCGTCTCTTAGGGTTTGCCTCCCTATTTTCATCTTATTTTTTCCTTCTCTTCCCCTATGTTCATGTTTTGTTTCCTAAATTCCACATATAAGTGAAATCATGTATTTGTCTTTCTCTGACTGACTTATTGTGCTTAGCGTAATACCCCCGAGTTCCATCCACATCATTGCAAATGGCAAGATTTCATTCTTTTTGATGGCTGAGTAATATTCGTGTGTGTGTTTGTGTGTGTGTGTCTCTGTCTACCACATCTTCTCTATCCATTCAACTGGCGATGGACATCTGGGTTCTTTCCATAGTCTGGCTACAGTGGACATTGCTGCTATAAACACTGGGGGGCACGTGCCCCTTCTAATCACTATATTTGTATCCTTTGGGTAAATACCCACTGGTGCAACTGGTGGGTCATAGGGTAGCTCTACTTTTAACTTTTTGAGGAAACTCCATACTGTTTTGCAGAGTGGCTGCACCAGTTTGCATTCCCACCAACAATGTAGGAGGATTCCCCTTTCTCTGTGTCCTCACCAACATCCGTTGTTTTCTCAGAAAATGAGGTGTGCAGTGTTTCACAGATGGAACAGCTCCAAAAGAGAAAATCCAAAGTATGAACTACTGTGGATAATGGGGAGATCAGGACACTGAGCTCAATGTGCCCATGTGGATGAGGAGGCTACCGGAGAGGGAGGCTAGCCCAGAGGTGGGAAGGAAGTCTGAGCCAGGTGTTAAGTCTCTTCCCTTCAGTGAAGTGAGGCCTGAGGCCTGGGATGGAAGGGTGGAAGGCTGACTAATATCTGAGAAGAGTAAAACTGCTGTATTCAAAATAGAATTTTTTAAAACTCCAAGATGCACACATCAGAGGTGAAGAAAACATCCTAAGGTAGGCAAGGAACAGCTTTTATTTGAGAGGGCACCAGGACAGAGCATGAGATCAGGAGAGGCTGTGTTTTAATGAAGGCAGTAAGACAGACAGAATGAGGAACACAAAGATGGTTTTTCAAAAAATGGTCCAACCCCCTGATGACTGAGATTCTTATTTACCCCAACTTTCTTTTACAGAGATTGTAACTTGATTATTAGGAAGTCATTCTGATGTCTGATTTGTTCCTGTCCTGTCAGGAAGCCTAGAGATTCTGAAATACAGTGATGTTAGCTCCTTAATTGGGCAGCAGTTGGTTCTTCCCTTCCCAATCCCTAGTTCATGGACACCAATTAAGAATGAAAGGATATCACTGGAGTTTCAAGGTTTTTATTGTTTTGTTTTGGTTTTTGTTTGTTTCTTTTTAAGATGTATTTATCTTAGAGAGAGTGCTCAGGAGCGGGTGGAGAGGGTCAAGAATCTCAAGCAGAGCCCCGGCTGAGCGGAGAGCCTAACACAGGACTCGATCCCACAACCATGAGATCATGACCTGAGCCAAAATCAAGAGTTAGATGTTTAACTGACTGAGCCACTCAGGGGCCCCACAAGATCTTTCTTTCTTTTTGTAAAGATTTTATTTGAGAAAAACATGAGCAGAGGGGAGATGGAGCAGCAGGGAGCCTGAGACCAATATGGGGCTTGATTTTAGGACTCTGGGATCATGACCTGAGCTGAAGGCAGATGATTAAGCGACTGAGTCACCCAGGTGCCCTCCACAAAATCTTTCTCTTATAGTCTAGTAAAACAGAAAAAAATCAGACTAATTGTCATGCAAAGGTTTTTTTTATTTTAAGATTTTGTTTTATTTATTTGAGAGAGCACAAGTGGGATGAGGGGCAGAGAGAGAAGCAGACTCCCATTGAGCAGGGAGCCCAATGTGGGGCTTGATCCCAGGACTCCAGGATCCTACCTGAGCTGAAGGCAGAGACTTAACCAACTGAGCCACCCAGGTGCCCCAGTAAGGTTTTCTCCTAAGCTGCATCAGCAACTACTGCTACTTGGGAAAAGAACACTGTCCAAATAAAGACAATGAACTAGAAAATTAAAACGAATCCAAAGAACCTTCCAGAATACTGTCAGTATGGCCATATGCCACCAATCTCTATATTATACTATACAAAGTAGTGATCTCCTGTGGCATCTGTACCTACAAAACATTATATCCTCATTCTAGATATGAATTGGCTAACCAGAATAATTAACAATATAACAACACAGCTATTGTTGGCTGCATGAATTGAAGGCTAGAAAAAAGGAAGCAGGCACAGGGTGACTGCTGGGCTAGTAGCACAGAAAAGAGAGGTTTATGTATACAAGTATGTTATAAATTCAAGTGTCTTAGCAGAAGTAGAGTTAAAATGCTATAGGAATTGAGGAAAGGTAAAAACTATTTCCAGCTGACAGTGTCGGGAAGCTTCACGGAAATGGCCGTGACTTAGTAATGACCCCTTTCCTTTCATCTTCAGATATCCTTACAGAAGAATTCCAGCAGGAAGAAAACCAAAACTAAAATCCTGAGCAATTTTCCAAACAAAGCACTACGAATGATCTGTATTTATATACCAGTATGTAGCAGCCTGAAAATTATGATGAGTGGAAATTTAACAGTATAGGCAGAAACTGCCACAAAAATGATGGCACTTGGCTTGGAAAGATTTCTTTTCCTCTTTTTTCTGTATTTTCCTCTCTTTGTGTGATGACACATCGGCCCACCCTGGATAATTCCAGCTGACAGATGTAGAATTTGAGGTTTTTATTTGTTTGGGCCACCCTCCTCTGAGGTACGACTATAATGTTTTAGCAGTATCTTGCCAGAGACCACACGGGAGGTTGAGATGGATGTAAGTGGGTGGACCAGGATCATGAAATAAAGAAAAATTCAAGTGCATGCTCTCCTGGCCTTGGGGAAGGGCAAGAGCAGTCAGAGGAAGATGCTGCTGATTGTACTGGTGATGTCCAATACTGTTGTCATTCCACCTCCATTAAACAATGAAGCCCACAATCTTGGAATTTACAGAAACGAAATCTGAGTTATGACTGCTATCTGAAACTCAAAATCCCAAACGCCAAAAGAGGCATTAGAAGTATCTGAGAAGCTTTTGTTGGTTTCACTCCTCAAATAAATAATGCCAAATAGAGCTCTGTAATGCAAATTAAGATCTAAATACAGTGGACTCTTGAACAATGCACGTTTGAACTGAGCAAGTCCATTTACGCATGGATTTTTTTTGATACAGTACTATAAATGTATTTTCTGTATGATTTTCTTAACATTTGCTTTTCTCTAGCTTACTTTATTCTATGAATATAGCATATGTGTGGCATACAAAACACGTATTAATTGACTGTGTACATTATTGGTAAGGAAGGTTTCCAGTGACAATCAAGTAGTTAAATTTTTCAGAAGTCAAAGTTATATATGGATTTTTTTTTTTAAGTATGCAAGGGCAGTGGGGGCAGGGTGGGGAGACAGTGGCACCCTAACCCCTGTGCTGTTCAAGGGTCAACTATACTGAGTTTTATTCTAACAGGCCACAATAATGTCCTTCTAGTTAATATGCAAAAATTGTGAATTATACATTGACTAACTTAGCTGTATCTTAAATTTGTGTATGCCAACACTTTAGATAAAACACCAAATAGCTAATAAAGGCATAAAATAAAATGAACTGGTTTATAGGGCAGGAAAAATGGTTAGCAGAATACAAAGATCTGAATTATTAAAATTTCTGAAGTGATATAAAAGAGGATGACCTTTATGTGATAGTAACAATGTGCTTCAATTTATGAAAATGTTATGAGTGCCCACCACTGGGAATCAAGGCTTCATAAAAGCAGAAATTCTCAGACATGCTCCATCATCCTTTGCTCTAACGTTGCCATTTTCTGTAATTGCTGCCTCTTTATTGTTTTTAGGGTGATTGTCCCTCTCCTAGCCAAACCCTGTAAAATGCTCAAGTTGGTACACAAAGTTCCTTCAATATAGTACAGTAAATCACTGAGTGAGAAACTAAAAAGGGATTTAAAAAGGAAGCCTAATCTTTGGATGGATGGTATATTATGGCATTAGCATCCTTACTAATAGAAAAGGCAAGGTAAAAGCTACATAATGAACAGTGGTGGACACATTAGAGATAATACAGGAGAATACAAACAATCTAAACACTAAATAACCCGAGCCACCCCGTTAGGGTGATCACCTACAAATACAACACACTTCGCTGTTAGTGTAACTATCTCGAGACAACAGCATTCTCCAAGTTGATTAGCCTCGTAAAGAATTCTGACAAACTACCTTTCTGTAGAAGGCCACCATTCTCTTATACAATTTGGCTGTAGTGGATCTGCCTTAATTTAGTCATTCGGTATTTAGTGGACAGTACAGTAGCACTGGAAGGGAGAGAAAGAGAAAGGGTGACAGAGACGGGGAGGGAAGGGGGTGCACGCGGCAGGCTGACAAACCCATGATTCTTATTAGAAAGGAACTTAAGACCTAGGAAAGAAGATAAAATACATTTGCAAATTATGTGATTCTTAAGAGTGGTTCAAATGTTGTAGAAGCCTGGAGGGACTGGTCTTCCAGCTGAAGCGATCCCAGAAATGATCTATCTGGGCTGGATAAGATCTGATCAGAGGCAGAAGACACAGAAGTGTTGCAGGCGGTAGGGAGGTGTGAGGCCAGGGCAGACAATGTGAGTCATGGCTTCGGATGGAGCTTAAGGCTGTGATGCGAAGCCCGATGGGGTCTGTAGCGTGAGGTCAGAGAGCTCGGCAACGCTTTCAGTTGTTTTTATCAGCTTCCTTTTCTCATTTTCTACAGCAACTATTCCAGACTCTCATTAACCACCTCTGTGTCCTACACACCCACTCATCCCCCTCAAATTACCTAACCTCTCATTGATGGAGAGAACCATCTTCCATCAAAGCGTAGCTCCCTGTCTTGCCACCTATTCCCTAAACAAAAATAAGCCTCCTGCCTTAGCAGATGAGGAAACCCCTTTCCTTGGCTTGTACTGGTGATGTCCAGTGCTACGGTCTTGTGATTTCCAATACTACTATCACTACTACTTGTGATTTCTTAGAAAATCTGCTCCATGATGAATCCATTTCACTTTCAGCTTTTCCTCTACTGAACTTTCTCCACCTTTGAAAATATTTCCCTGGTCATCCTTGATGCAGCTTTCCCCTTCTTGTGACCACTCCCGCTCTGCCCTTTCCTTTAGCAGCGAACTCCTGGTAGGAGTCACCTACCTACTGGAAACTTGCTGTCACCACTCACACCCATCTTCACTCCACTCAAATCTGGCTTCTAGAACCCCCATTACTGAGAAACTACTCTCATCAAAGTCAACACACACCACCTAGTTGTTGCACCCAAAGGTTCTTCACAGAGTCTGCAAACAGAGTCTATCAGCACCTCAAATTTCAGAGAAGTTGCAGATGTCTCAGAGAATAATGACTCAAAGTCCATGAGCATCTGACCTTGCTAAAAAGGCCAATTACTGCTGAAAAAGACTTATTTAGATAAATCAATATTTGCAAACATAAAATTATGTCCACTTACCACTACATACAGAAAAGCCAAGATGTTTTTTAAAGTCTCAAAACCATTTGTAAAGACACAAATAAGACATTTGTCCAATAATTCCTAGGAAATAGCTTTGTAATTAGGATGAGTCATACTTTTTTCCTACTATATCCCATCATACAGCCTGTAAATACCTCACTCATGAATCAAAAGAGATGGGAAGAAAAAAAAAACATGAGATGCAATTACTTTTACTGAATCTTCCTTTAAACTGCACGTAATTAATGCAGAAAGCTCAAAATAGGACTCTTTGGGATGACTATGACGATGACAATGCCAACAGATCTAACTTTACTGAGAACAAGTAATAAACTGCTTTCCAAGATAATCAATTCTTTTAGAATACTGAGAAGAGAACCATTTACTCCCCAGCTCCCAAGTATTTATAAAGTCATAAATACTACTTTGAAACTCCCACTAGTTCTGATTCCCTTTAGTTTCTATTCTGTTAAAAGTGAGTCTTCATGACAACTAAGACAACCTTTCTAACTTCAGATCTTACCACTTAGATGAGCTCTGGCCTCCAGTCAGACCAGTCTCCACTGCTGGATCTCCCAATGTTGACCGTTCTCTCAATTTCTTTACCAAATCAAATTCTACTATTCCTCAAGATCTAATTCAAGGTCCAGTTCCCTAAACTCTCCCCTTTATTCTGCCAGCTCACTACAACCCTTCTCTACTCTATGCTCATAAATTGTTTCTGTGGTACTTGAACACACACTGACTTTCCAAATGTGAGCATAGAGATGTGTTCATAATTTTTTACTCCGATGCTGTCACCAGCATGCCTTGATCACATAGAATTATACATAAAACACAGGCCTTACCTAAGATTCAGGTTACATACACTTATCAAAAAAGGACAATTTCTTTAGAATATTTAAATATAAGCACCTTTAGTTACAATTTTAATAATATTACATTACAGGACAAACTTTTTATAATGTTTCTCTTTGCTTGAACTCTATTAGTCTGTCAAGTCTAAACAAAAACCAGTCCATTCCTAATCTATTAAAATAGAAGTCTTCTGGGGCGCCTGGGTGGCTCAGTGGGTTAAGCCTCTGCCTTCGGCTCAGGTCATGATCTCAGGGTCCTGGGATCGAGCCCCACATTGGGCTCTCTGCTCAGCAGGGAGCCTGCTTCCCCCTCTCTCTCTGCCTGTCTCTCTGCCTACTTGTGATCTCTGTCAAATAAATCAATAAAATCTTTAAAAAACAATAAAAAAATTTAAAAAATAGAAGCCTTCATCATGACTTATTCAGTAACATAAGTGGTGGCTACAGTATACCTAAATTACTAGGGAAACTAATATTGAGATCAACATATTAATTGTATTTTTACTGATAAGTAAGTTTATTAATAATTTCTTTAACAAAAATTAATAGGTAAACTATTTGGAAACCTCATCTGGATATATGATGAACCTAGTGTGCATTAAAATTCTGTCCTCGAGAAAAGCAAGTTAAGTCCTAGGACACAGAAAAAAACATGCAAAATAACTTCCATGTACTCCCACCAGCATTGTGAAGTTCAGCTCCTGAGCAGAAGCTAGCATGGCCAAGTCATAGACTTTCTATAACAATGACATCTAAGAGCAGTCTGCAAAAATAGGATAGCTGGTTGTCCAGCTTTGAAGAGTGCTCCTGGTTGAGGAACTCAGATCTGCTACCCAGGAGCAATGATAACTATGGCTAGAACAGGCACTAACACTTCTATTACAAATCAATTCATGACCATTGTAAATCACCAAGAACTTCACCCCCAATGAGTAAGGTGTGGGAAGGCCCCTTGTGCCTTGACCTCTAAGAAGGTCACTGCTAAAGTTCATGTTTGGCTAGAGCACACTTTCTGTTTGGGTAATAATATGCTTTCCTTTCAAGGCCTATGCACACATATCCCCTAATACCTGACCTTGGCAGTGGAGACTGTGTTTTACTTATCTGATCTTCTGCTAAAGGCCATTTTCCAAGCTGTGAGGAAATGGGAAATACAAACCATAAACTACGAATACAGGATTTCAAAAAAATTTTCCCACTTCAAACCCCAAACTACTTTCAGACTACATTTATACAATGCAGAATTAATCCAAAGAATGAACAGTGTTGGGTGATATAATCTATTGCTTCAAAGAAAGCAGCTATTAACCCACAAATAAAATAACTCTCAACACAAATATCTCATGTTATTATCTGAGAAACTGTAAAACACCCTCACAGTATCAAAGGTGAGTTGTTTAGAATAAATAAGGACTCACAGACAGATGTTTACTTAACAGTACTGAAATATTTGCTGGAGAAGGATTTTTTAGTCCCCACAACAGGCCTTTAACACAAACGAGAGAACAATGACAACAAAAAAGTGCACTAACAGGACACTTACTGTCCTAAGATTTAAGACAGCTATTTTTCCCCATGAAAATATTAGCATGAAAAGAATGTAGCATATCATGGATTACTGCTAGTTTATTACATTCAGATAAGACTGTAACTGGAAGTGCTACTTTATAAAACAAAAAAATGAGAAATAAATGTTAAGTCAGTGGAGACTCTAGTTTCTCTTTCAGTTATCATTTCCTATGAAAAAGATGACTAAGCCATGATGGAAAGTATTGGCAAGTTATTATCACAAGATAAGCACACTAAAATGGGCACGTGGAGTGTACGTGCATGCTCTAACAAATTCTCTACGTCAATAATCTTACCAAGTAGGAGAATACTTGGAATTTCCATTATGTGGTCATGTGTCTCATGCAGAGGGAATGAAAGCCATTGAGGACACACATGCTTTCCTCTCCTACATAACTGTGTTAGGAGAAAGCAACTTAATTTTAGAAAGTTCCTAACATACTTCATCTCCCCCTTCCTGCAGTGCAGAGGAGCCGCCTCATGATAACTGCACCAGGAGGGGGCGCCCTGTGGCTCCATGGGTCCAGCATCTGCCTTTGGCTCAGGTCATGACCCCACTGTCCTGGGAGGGAGCCAGGTAGTGGCATTAGCCCCCTGCTCAGTGGGGGGAGCCTGCTTCTCCTTCTCCTCCCTGCTTGTGCTCTCTGTTGCTATCTCTGTGTGTCGCTCTCAAATAGAGATAAAATCTTAAAATGTTTTTTTAACTGCACCAGGACTTGTTTTGCTCAGTCCAGATTTTATGGCAAAGTGAATTTGGGTGTTTGGAGCAAATGGATGATAAGTACAGGGTGTCTATATTATGAAATACATATAATGACGTTATACATAAGTAAAATTTGTATCATATATAAAAATATTGTATGCAGAGGAGAGGGAGAAAATGATTCATTCAGAGAGCTGCCCAGATATTTTTCAACATTACTACATAAACAATTTCTGTATTTATGTTCCATGTTCTTATGGGACTGATGTTTGATCAGAATCTATTTTTTAAAATGTGATGGCGCATGAACTTGGTCTGCATGTGCACAGTGCACAGCATACACACACACTGTTGTTTTAACAATACCTTTGCATTTCTCAAACATCAAAGTATTTAAAAACTAAAAAATAAGAAAAGGTCCTAGCAAGTGGAAAAAGCTACAGAAAATACTTAAAAAAAAAAAAAAAGATTTTATTCATTTATTTGACAGAAACACAGTGAGAGGGAACACAAGCAGGTGGAGTGATAGTGGGAGAAGCAGTCTTCCCGCCAAGCAGGGAGCCCAATGTGGGGCTCAGTCCCAGGACCCCCGGATTATGACCTGAGCCGAAGGCAGATGCTTAAAGAATGAGCCACCCAGGCACCCCAGAAAATACTTTCAATAAGGAAGAAAAAAAGATCTATAAAGCTAAAAGACAAAAGGTACAACCTTTTATAAATAATGCAATGGATACATGCCCAGAATAAAGGAGAAACAAGGTAAAGCTTTTTTGGACAAACCCAAAAAAGAAAGATAACACATCCGCAAAGAAATTACATACTACATGAAACCAAAAGGCAGTCGTAAGTGCCTGTTAAATTGAATTTCTGGATTCAGGGATCCAGAGTGTTTAGATTCAGGCTGACAACTGAACTTCGTGGAGAATAAATGTGATTTTCACACAAAAAGGAAACTAAAGCATATTGTTACATACATACTGATTTGCACCACAATTCTTCTCACTTGTTTCAGTTCAACATGATAAGGACATGACAATGTAGTGTGTAGCTGCCACCCAGTGACGGACAGAACTACTACTGTGTCTTCTACGGTTACTCTATGCCTCTCACTTCTGCCTTTGGAGGGAAAACCGACAGAACGTCTTAATGTATGTAACAATATTCTTTGCAATCAGGGTATATAGTATGCAGAAAGTTCTCACTCAAAGGCAAGTCCACAAATTTTACTTACATGGCATCTTCTACCATGGTGAATTTTAAAATAAACATATTTTGTAAGTGTCACAGTCATCAGCATTTTTCAGCATGTTATTCTTAAGAAAACAGTATAAACATTGTAACAGAGCACTGATACTTAGGCAAAGACAAACCTTTTGAATGAGTAAAATACACCATGTATATCATTTTCACTCACCTAAGAAAATGATAATCTAACCAATACTAGAGTATGTATTTCAAGAATATTAATGGTGCCATTAGATATGCGCTCATTATCACCCTGGTCTACCTTCCACACTAGCAGGAATTCATCATAGCTGACTGGTGTTAGAGAGCAAAGATTTTCCAAAGCAAGATTTTCCTCCTACTTAAAAGTCAAGCAGTAAAAAAAAAAAAAAAAAGTCAAGCAATACAGAGGCCCTAGGCTGCAGTGACTGTCTCCTTAGCACCATCTCAGAATCTGAAACTCACAGAGGAGAGAAATACTAACAAACTAGGGAAAACCCTACAAATTCCATCCTGATTCTTACACAATCAAATGCCAAGACCTTGTTCAGTTAAAAATAACATGTTCCTGTTATGCCCCTTATAAAAGCATAGATTATCTAAAAAGAATAACGATTAACAACCAAGAAATCAGCCTTACTTTTGTTCTTTGGTAATTAAAAAAGAAAACTGTCTTAAGACAGCATCTATTATCGACTGTACACCCTCTAGCACTGTCATGAATCTCTCCTCTATTGCAATGGAAGGGTCCATGTGACTCAGGATCTGCTGGGTGATCACTGGACAGAAGGTGGGAGGGGCATTACTAATCAGATGTGCACAGATAAGCATATGCAATGCATAGTACACGTAAGAGGCTGAAAACAGGTTATCTATAAAAATTTGTACAAACCATAAATATACAGAGTACCTGTAAGATCCGTGATAGCAAACTTAAGGGCTCAAACTGAATAATAAATGAGACTGCTATCTACCCTAAAGGAGCCCAGAGTCCAAGGGGGAGAGAGACCGACAAAACACCTGATTATAGAAGAGAATGAAAGAAGTGATTAAGATAAATGCATAAATGAGAGTAAGAAGAGGGAACCCCAAGAACCTGGAGAAGTCAGGGGAGTGTGTGAAGTTGACAAGTCATTTGAACCATTCTGAAGGATCAACAGGAAATACCCAGGTGACTGGGACAGTTCAGGAAAAGGAACAGCATGAGGAAAGTATATTCCACATGGTGGGACAGAAGAAAGGGCAAGGAGTCACACAGCAAGAAACAAGTCCAGAAAGGCCAGACAGACAGGGACTGAGCTTTGGGCAATAGTTTTGTTACGCACTGCAGAGGACACAAAAACACAAAAATCCTGTCTTGTAAGAAACACACTGGCCCATCTCAGTTCAGAGGTGAGGCTGCCTTTACTTCTCATGGGAGGCTTCACTGGATAAGTTCCTCAATGTCCCTAAAAGAATCCTACTAGTGAAAGTCCCTGGCCCCACACATCAACTCGAACTACAAGGTACCTGTAGAACAGAGGCTTTAGGAAGAGCTCTCAAACCCCATGTGAACTAACTCTCAGTGAGTGAAATCCCACTCATGGAAAATGGGTAGGAGACGTGCAGTCTCTCCCAACATTTAGCGTCGAGACACTCTAAATCCTACGCAGCCTGATGCTCTGGCCTCTTTGGAGACTGCCTTCACTGAAGTGCTCTTTCTCATTCTCTCAGCCAATGTGGATGGACGTCCTGAGGCTATGTGGGACACTTAGCATAAAGATGCTGTAAGGGCACTGGTCACAACAGGGTACAATGTCCTCTGTGAGGAACCCCAGGAGATCCTTCTCCCAAGTCCTTCAGAAATGGTCATACTTTTTATGAGCATGTGATTTGCTCTAATCTTATGGATCTTGTCAATGATACCATTCAGTTTCCCTCTAGAGAAGATGCCAGAAAGCTCAGAGCCAACTTATGGACCCTTATTTTACAGGAACACAGAATCTTATATATTTTGTATATTAACCTTAGAACACTGTGTTTTGTATACCAACCTCACACCCTTACTTACCCTTTAATTCTCTAATATGGTGGTGCTGCTGTACTTGTAGCATACATACTTACGTTGGACACTTTCAATCTTCATGGGAACATAGCAGGGTATAAAAGTACATCAGCCAGTTAGCTGATGGGTTCAAAAACCTTAAAAGAGGATTATATGCTAGGCCCATGCTAAAGCCTGGGGATCAAAATGGCGAATGAGACAGACTGGATTCTAAAGGTCAGGAAACTGAAAGTTAACAGATGAAAGAGACAAACAAGAATAAGACAGTAGCAAAAACACTTATGCAGGGCAAGTATAGGAGGGAAAGCACTCATCTGGGGGAACACAGAAGTCTAAGACAGCTGGAAAGGCTTCCTGAATGAACTGCTAACCTAAGCTGACACCTACAGACTAGTAGGAGGGACTGTGCCCTCGTAGGGAAGGTTCTGGAGTACCGTGCACTCTGGGAGTGGGAAGCAGTTCAGGAAGGCAAAGACAAAAAGGACGACAAAGGAGATGAGAGAGAGGCCAGAAGGGGTAAGCAAGGGCCAGGTCATGAAGGTCTGGTAAACCATGTTAAAAGAAAGTAAGTTTAACCTTGCAGGATTGTGAAACCCCGGACAAGTTTCAGGTAGAAGCTGACACAATGAGATCTGCACTATATCATTTACTGAGTGCTTCCTCTTTTCTGGGTACTATGCTAAGTGCTTTACACACTGCACTGAATCCTTACAAGAGTCCTATAAAGTAAGCACTGTTGTTGTTCCATTTTACAGAGGACGAAACTAAGGCTCAGTGAGGGACACACTGCTCATTCGGGTGATGCCAGGATTCTAACCCAGATCTTTGGACTCCAGAGCCAGAACACCTCACTTAGCGTGCTGCCTCCCTCACTTAGAAAAAGGCCTTAAGTTCCAGTTCAATGTGGAGAAAGGCCTGGTTAAGGCAAGCCCAGAACTAGGAAGTCCTGCTGAGCTACTATATGAGAATTCAGGGGAGATATGATGGCAGTGAGGAGGAAAAGAATGAACTTGAGAGACAAAGAAGAGACAGAACCCAAAGGCACTGGTTGGGATTTCACTGTCTAGGAGAAAAGGGGGCTAATCCAAGAATGACACCCAGACTGTAACTGGAGTAAATGAGTCAATGATGCATACTGGTGAAGGCAAAGGCCCCCAAGCTCTGCCATTTCAAAGGTGGAAACCTTGGACTATTACTTAACTTCTCTTATCTTGGCTTCCTTATGCATGAAACGAAGATGATAATAAAACCTCCTCTAAGAATTAAATGACTGAGCTCACTCAAAGCACTCAGAACACTCCTGGTATGTAAGTATTCCATCTTAGCCATTATTACCATTATCTTCATAACACCACCAGCATTATGTGCTGTGGGGCATACAGGAGGAAAGCCTGTTTAGGGGAAAATGACAAGTTCAATTTTCAACACTGAAGATGAAGTGCCTATAGCACCTCCAAAGTGACAAAGGTCACACGTATGGCTCTGCACGAAGGACGGGTTTTATGAACAGAAGACTCAGAAGCCATGAGCATATGGTTGATCACTTAAGCCACCAACCTGAGTGACATGGCCTGGGAGAATGTGTGCAATGAGAGAACAAAGGAACCCGAGAGAGCCTTATGAAGAACACAGATACTGAATGGACACATAAGTAGGAGGAACCTGCAGAAGAGTCTTGAGAAGTGGCCAGAGATGCAGGAGAAAAAAATGAGAAGCCCAGAGGGGAAGAGTATTTCAACAAGAATCAACAGTGTCAGCTGTCTGTCACTAAGAGGGGACGTAAGATATAGATAAAAGGTATTCGGTGGATTTAGAAATAAAATCTTTGCCCTAATGGTCTAGGTGACATGACCACCACCGTCCTTTTAACAAATTAAGAGGTAAAATGTATTAGAGCAGCTATTAGTAAAAGGTCCTTTATGTTGAGTCCTATTAGAGAGGAAAAAGAAAGATACTCAGTTCAGACTGACTGCCAGCTGGGGGAAACAGGAATGGACCCTTAGAAGATCATTATAGGAAGTACAGTTTTCAGTGGTTAAAGAAAAGAGCAAAGCACTACAGGTTTTAGCCTGGACAGACTTAACCAGAGGCAAAATTCAGAAGCATAAGGCACAGTCAAGAACAGTCAATTAATTCAAATAGGCTGGCTCATATGGCATGAAGGGGGGTCTGAGTGGTAAAATTTAAAAAGTAGATTGGAACCATATTACAGAAAGTTCTGACCAAGGAATATGGAACTGCTGCAAATATTTAAATGACTTTCCTCCCTGGAAAATGCCAATTATTCTTTAATTCTTAGCTCATATGCCACCTCTTAAGTGTCCCTTTAGGTAAAGACAGACTAACCTTTCTAATGTCTTCAAGATGCTTTGCATTCATATCTCTTATGACACTGCATTATGACTGCTTTCTAAACATTACGATATTCACAGGAATGGGCTGTGTCTTGGTATCTCAGCAGGCCAAACAACATACGTACCCAAAAAACCATTTACCGAACAAATAAACACATACACAGTTTCATTAGAGTGGTACTTTATGAACACTGATTGAGAGCTGAATGCAGTATGGCTTAGCAAAGAAGAAACCAGAGGCCGACCAGTCAGAAGGCCAGGAAGTAAAAAGGAGAAGTAGTGGGATCCCATCCATTCAGGCCACCATGAAGACACAGGAAAGGGGGGGGATGTCTCTCTAATGACCATTGCCATGTTTCTCTAATGACCAACATTAATAGAATTTGGTGGCCGAATGAAATAGGACAGAATAGGAATAAAGTTTTTAAAACCTTAAAAAAAAAATGTATACTCTTTGACTCAATAATTAGACTTGGAAATATATCCCAAGGGAAGAATTACAGAGATTTATGCATACCTTGGTATTATTTATAAGGGTGGTAAATTGGAAGCAGTTTTAACTTTGAACAAGAGGACTAGTTTAATAAATAGTGGTCCTTCTATCTGATACACGCATATATTAACATATGGAAATTATTTAAGGATAACGAGAAAACATTAACATAAGTTAAAAAAAACTTTCTAAAAATATATGATGATTTAATTTTGTTTGATATATATGAACACATGTGGAAAAACACAAGAGTTTCTGTCAAAAAGTATGCAAGAGTATTTCTGAGAAGTAACTGACCAGGCTATGGGTACCTTTTACTGCTTTATAATTAGTTTCCTAATTTTTAATTAAAAATATATTGTTTTTGTGATAAATATCCCATTTTTATAGGAAGTGAGCTAGTACTGAGAAAAATCAGGTCATTAGGCTATTTTTTTTTTTTGAGACTTGGTGGCAAGAAAGAAAAAAACAGAACCACAATTTTAAAGGACAGATAGTATGAGTGTTATGTTTCTTTGTTTTGCTTTAAGGATTACAGAAATGGAGGAGGAGCCAGTAAATATAGGAGCCAGAAAAATAAAGGACGTTCTTTACTTTAAAAAGGAAATCCTTGATATATTTTTTCATTTAAACAAAATGCACAGTATAGCCAAGGATACCAGGGAGAAGTCTTGGAAAGAGAAAAGAAGAAAAAAAAAAAACCCTATAAAGATTACATTTTTGAAGCACTTGGCATAGAAAAACTGTTAACTTACTACACAGTGGGAAGAACACGGGCTTTGGCATCAAATAGATCTGAGTTGAAACCATGCAGCACTCAGCAGCCATGTGACCCTGGGCAAGTTACTAAAAGGTGTCTGTCCCCTCAGGGCTGGCATGGGGCAAAGCGTTGCCTAGTGCAGTCATAAAAATGAAGGGGTCTGTAGGACAGTGACTAGTGGAGTGGCTAAGAGCTCAGGACCCTATTTTCAGACTTTGATTCATGCAGCAAGTCTCAGCCTAGACCTGAGCATCTATGTTCTAAATAGCTCCCTGGGTGTTAGCAATGCATGGACAGGGTAGAGAAGCACGTAAGCGACTCCGTGTCTGGCATGTGATAGGTACTGGTTGATGGTGGTTTTTATGTACAGAGTATAGAGCTCCTGTCACTTTTCATTAAGGCTGTCAAGACTTTTTTTTTCATTAACACAATGCCAAGATCTATCCTAAATGAGCAGCTCGGATTTTTTTTGCTATGAAAGAACTAAAATGAATAAAGAAAACAACAGAAATGCAATTAAATATCTAAAGGCATATCATGGCATTCAGAGATTCGACCTGAGAGGCTCCAAAGGTCTTTGACATGACATCACATATAATTTTGCTGAGGCAAATTTAAATCCTTTCTGCTTCGTGATGTGTGGGACCAAGTCCCTTAGTTGATCCATGCGCTTTCCTACTGACCAGTATGATATTAGGTTTGTTGTATTCTATTTATCACTGTAAGTAGATAAAAGCTTTGTTCTCTGTAAAACAATCTCAAAAGAGGGTCAACTGCTCTGCTACAGAGATATTTGCAAATTTGGGGAAACGGAAAAGGTTTCAGAAAATATTCTAGCAAATGTCAGAGAGCTACTTTATAATTACATTTTTTTAACATAAGGGAAAGCAATAAAAAGTCACGTGAAAAAGAGTGCACGGCATTAAATGCATCCAATATTTCAATAGTCTGTCTGTCTGCCTTTCTTCCTGGCCTCCTAGAATATGCCAGCTGTTAGGAAGGTTACTGAAATGCAGTCCTGGGGGAGGCTCATCAATGAAGATAAAGGTAGTGTCAGCCACAGAATGTGGCGGCTTGTGCTGGCCATCTTTGGTCCCTCACTAGAACATTTCCTACAAGCAAGTCATGCTTACTCATGCACTAAGCAAAAAGTCCGAAAACACTGAAGACTGAGCTATCTATGGTATACTGCTTTTACTTTCTAGGCAACTGCCAATTTTCTTGGAGCAAATGAGAACTACTGTAGACCAAAATGAGAGAGCAAACACAGGACTACTAGATACTATAGGTAATCCGGGGGTCCAGTGAACAATTCTCTCCCTGAATATAGATTGAAGAGTTTGGTCAGATGTGCTGATCAAAACTACCTAGTGGGGGGCACCTGGGTAGCTAAGTGGGTTAAAGCCTCTGCCTTCAGCTCAGGTCATGATCCCAGGGTCCTGGGATCAAGCCCCGCATCGGGCTCTTTGCTCAGCCGGGAGCCTGCTCCCCCCCCCCCCCCCGCCTGCCTCTTTGCCTACTTGTGATCTTTATCTGCCAAATAAATAAATAAATAAATAAAATCTTAAAAAAAAAAAAACAACTATGTAGTGGGAGTTTATGTTTTCCTTAGTGACTAGCCCTGTATTCCCTTGATTAGTAGAAAGAAAGCATTTTTATATTCAGACTTTAGGCATATGAGCTAAACGTAGATTAAAATATGGATTATTTTAGGAGTGCCTGGGTGGCTCAGTCAGTTAAGTGTCTGCCTTTGGCTCAGGTCATAATCTCAGGGTCCTGGAATCAAGCCCCACAGCAGGCTCCCTGCTCAGCAGGGAGCCTGCTTCTCTCTCTCCCTCTGCCCCACCCCCCACTCTTGTTCTCTCTCTCTCTCTAATAAATAAATAAACAAAATATTTTTAAAAGAAATTAACATATGGATTATTTTACCTGGAATTAAAAAACCCAAAACTTAAGTATATCAATATGATGTTTCAGAGCCTTAACATATGAGGTGATTTGCCTGAAATGACGTCAGCTAGAAATGTGTGACTAAAACCACGATTATTTGGGGGTAGAAGATGTGTTTTTCAACAATGGCTATACAAATCACACACAGTCTTCAAGGTCCAAGGGAGATGGAGCTTCTTAAAGAAGTGAAGTGTTTCAATACTGTATGATCTCTCTTTAGTGAACACTCCTATAATTATTCAGCAAAACATTTATATATGATATAAAGTTTAGCATGTAATTGTATTGCACAGTCCTATTTGTTTTTTTGGATTTTTCCATGTGTATTCTTATCTACCCATGAAGACTATAAACTTCTTGTAGGCAAGGTCATATTTTAACCAAGACATACCCTCAAACAAATATAAAGTGTTTTATTCTTACTTTCAACTACTTCAAGCTAATTTCCTTGTTTCAAATGTACATATCTGTGTCGCCTAATGGTGAAAGTAATTATTGCACGGTTACAGCTCAGTGATTGCTCATAAAACATTTAACAAAATCAAGTAATGGTGGGACCAAATCTTTATTTAAAATCAAAGAAGAGTAAAGCTATTATTAAAAATGATGAAGAGCCAGAGATGATAATGACATAACTAATTTTTGGCGAGAATGAATTATAAAAGTTTAAAATTATGTGATAAATTTATTATAGCTGTCAATTAAAAAAAACACTTTTTCATATACAAGCCTTTCTCCTTCTAAGTTAGAAAATTCCTTTTGTGGGGCACCTGGGTAGCTGAGCGGTTAAGCATCTGCTCAGGTCATGATGCCAAGGTCCTGGAATCGAGCCCTATACTGGGCTCCCAGCTCAGCGAGGAGTCTGCTTCTCCCTCTGCCTCTCCCCCTGCCTTGTGTTGTCTCTCTCACTCACTCTGTCACTCAAATACATAAAATCTCTTTAAAAAAAAAAAAGGAAAAAAATTCCTTTTGGTTTTGGGCTAATCTAGTACTGAAAAACCTTACATAATCATACTGAAAAGTTAGAAGCACACCTGAAATCATCCGTGACCTTGATCTATCAGTGTAATATACACTAAGGGGAACATGCTAGGACACTATGCTTGTCTTATTTTTTCAGATAAAAGAAAATATTTAATTTAACTAATACTGACTGGGTCACTATGTGCAGAACATTCCATACCCTTACGAAGGTTATGATAATACAAGTATAAAGCAAGAACATTAATGGTGAATTTTAAGGGACCCAGGGTAAATTTCGTGCAGTTACTACTACAGAAACAACACATCTGTATAATGTTATATAATGGGTGCTGTTTCAGGATAAGTGTGGGTTTTCTAAATGTTCTTAATCTCAGGGAAATACATTCTGAACAGAGGCACAGAAGCTACTTTCATTTTGCACTTTCATTTACTCAGTCCTTCCTGGTAAGACTTCATCCTTAGCTTCTTGATGTCCTAAACTTCTCATGCACCCATTAGTGCTGATTGGCAAACCGATGTCAGAAACACTGAATTTAGTTATATGCGTGAGCAGTGAAGATGTTACTTTATGATAAATCATTTTAATATATGGTCTTTAGGATGCCACTGGAATAGTTTATTTACAAGAGCCATTTGTTTTAACAGAGAGCTTCTTTTTCCTATAACTTGAGTATCTAAAGCAGATCTCAGGGACCTAAAGGTCAGAAAGTTGGGTTTGGTCCTTCCTGAGGTTTCAGTTTCTTTTCTAGGAAGGGTACTCTGGACGCGATGGTTTTTAAGGTCCTCTTTACCTCTGATCCTTGATGACACTTTTTATGTTCACTTGACACCAGCCCCCACTCCCGGGGAGTGGAGCTGACCGTGACTCTCCACCTGATGCCTCCTTAAGTGTGCCTGATACCCTAATCTTAGGCAGAACCATAACCTCCTCCGTTGGGACCACCATCCCTCCACGATCTGGCCATTTAGTTCCTTTCCGCCGCCCCCTCCCTTTTAAAACTCTTTTTTGAGGAAAACCGACCAGTTCAATATCATTACAAAAGTGCTTTATGATTTGGAGATTTAGTTAACTAAAACCATACTACAAATACAAGAGGCACCAAGTTAGATAGAAGGAGCACGGGATATTCAGTAAGAGGAACCAGATTCCAGTAACTCTGACAAGCTTCTTCACCTCAGTTTCTGCTTCAGTTTTGCCCTACAAGTTCATTATTAGTAACAGTAACTACCACGTATGGTTCTTGTCAGGATTAATTGACCCTATGCATATAAAATACTTAGCACAATGCCTGGTACTTAGTAAAGGCTCAGTAAATATTAGCTGTTATTTCTATTATAATCATAATAATCCTATGTCTTTATTATAGTGTATAATATATTCTACTTTTTCTAACTGAAGTAAATAGAATCATCTAACTGTGGTTCTCTTTTTTTACTGATATGGGGGGGGATCAAAGGGGTGGGCGTGGAAAGAGGTGCCAGTTCTAGCAGGAAAAATTACACATTGTGGTTGGTGACTAGTACTTTGAGTGATGATGACTAAGTAACACACATTCCCCAAAGTTATAAATCAGCTTGCTTCTAAAATATCTTCCAGATTTTAGAACACAGAGGTCTACAGATACATCCTTATCCACGATAAGATAATCTAGTATCCTACCTACATTTAGGAAGATCTTTATTAGTAAAAGATGTGTTCCAATAGCATGCTTGTGTTTACAGAGAAATCTAGAAGATGAATGTGTTCCATGATGTCAGATATACCTTTAAAGAAATCATTAAATACTATAAGCTATCAGATTAGTGAGAAAATAGAAAACATATTGTTGAACAAGAAGGGTGAGCCTAAGCTGGATGCCACAGTTAAGCGGTACCACATTAAAACAACAACAACAACAACAACAAACACCCCTAGAATGTCTCAGTGCCTCCCTGACCCATCCCATAGGCATGAAGAACTATGTTCTTCAGGGGCTTCACTGGGTAGACGGGCACTCAATATTCACAGGCAATAAGATCATCAAGCCCACATGTCCATTTCGTACCCGTTATGACCACAGAATTTCAAGAGCAAGCCAAACTAATAGGGATAACATTTTCCATTTACTCTAGCAATGCAATTTTGGATTGACTATACATTTTTTGTAAATCATTGGTACTTAGTTGTAAAGGTGTTTCAGCCTGGCCCAGTTCATTAATTGAGATTGTACTTTGTATCTTAAAGTACATTAAACCCTAAAGGAACAACACTGATGCTACTTAGGGAAAGACCCAAGAACTTTACAGCTTTTCTTATATAAGGAAGTGAAACATTTTTTATGACAACGTAGCAGTTATCAGAGGAAGGTGACAATTTGTCATAGATGTCATCATTATACAGCATGGCTTGGTAGAAATCAGAGTGGAGAGCACAAACTTGCAAAAAAAAAAAAAAGATTTTTCTTGCTCTAGGAGACTCTGGGCTTTGAATTGTTCTTATAAAATCAGTAACACTTCAGCATGTTTCTAGATAGTTCCTTTTCCATATATATTCATATATGTTATTTGTCTCAATATATGTATGTAGCGATATATAAACATACAAATAGGATGTATAATTGCTTTACCTGAAAAATATGAAAATGTATACGTTTAAATGGATGTGATACCATCAATGGCATCGCCTCGTCCTGACATGCCCGTCAATAGACACTGCTCTTGAGGAAGTGTGAGTAGTAGTACGAGCTACAAACTAGGGAGCAGAAGAATGCCATTCTCTCCCTCATCTACAGAAATGTACTAACCTCCCTGGATGCCTGTTCTGCTTAACTAGAAAATAGAGGTAGTATTTGCCTTCCTACTAAGCAGAATCATTTGTTGGAGTAAGTGGAATAAAAATTCAAAAATACTTTTTAAGCTATAAAGAACAACAGTGTAAGTGTTTAGATACTTTCAAGGAAGTTTTGGTGCTTTGAGAAAAATTTAAAAATGGAATGATAGTCTATTATTTTCTGTCTATTCTGAGAGGAGAGAAATCTTTATAAGGATATCTCTGATATTTCTAAAGAATACATAATAAGACATTTTAGCTCATGGGGTCAACTTAGTATAAGAACACAGTATCTTCTATCTTGAGAAAAAACATACTCTGTAAAATTCTGGAGGGCTACATACAAAGTTTAACAATTGTTGCCACTTAATATAAAATCATAGCCTTCTGAGACGGGTGCTTACCTTCTCTTAGACGTTCTACCACAAAAGTAAAGCCTGTAGTTCTTGGGTGTAAGACATACTCATATTTTGGAAGTCCGTTCTTTTCAGCAAAATCATTACTTCGAGCCTTGCTGTTTTCTAAACAAAACAAAAGACTATGAGAAGCCATAAAATAAGGGAATGTAAGCGAGATAAGAAAATTGTGGAAATTTTTTTTGATAAAATGGCAGTTAATTCATGTGTAATTAGTGAATATAGCATATATGAGTTGACTGAGAAGATATAAACACTTTAGTCCCTAACAAAGATCACAGAGTTTTTGGAATTTTAAAACTTTTATAATAAAGTATTAAAATGACTTTTTATAACTGTTTCCTGAAAATTATACTGAAATTTTTAAAATTATTTAAGGGGTTTCATAAAGTAGTCACTGTACAACAAAAACTGAAATACAAATAAAATGTGAATAAACTAAAATTTTCATAAAGTCTTTACATAATAAAAAATGAAGTATTAAGAGATGCTAATAAAACTAAAATACTAATAAAATGTAAGGATTGAGACACCAGAAAAAATAAGTAGCCAATATACCAAATATATCAACTCAACATTTTTTTTTAACCCAGTAATTTAGGGCTTCAATGCAAAGTGAAATGTCTGCCTTGCTCAGGCACAGAGCATGCTAATCTTACTAACCAGAACCACTCCACAACAGAATGGGCACATGATCAGCACATCATGTACAAACATCTGAACATGGTTTGGCTGAATATAGTTACAGAGTCAAGTATATGTTCCAATTGCTGGCAAAAACTTCTTTTTCCATTCCATGAGGTAACCTTGTAAGTTCCAAGAAGAACCAAACCCATTATTCAGCAAATATATTTGGAAAAAGTAGTGTTCAGAAATTTGGCCTCAACTGCTGGGAGAGATCATGAAATACCTTCTGATGACAGCAGATGTTAGAATCTGCAACTCTCAGCTGCATCCTGAAATTTACAGCCTATTCCAAGTCACAAGAAAACAAAACAAAACAAAAAAACCTTTCTCTATATAAATCCAACCTTCTTAGGAATAAATTTAAGATCACGGAGTCCTCAAACCTCAAAAAACCATATATGGATGCCACAATACTAAAATATTCAAAGAATATGCCTCTAAAAGGTGTCATACTATTTTTTAATTGAAGAACTGAGAATTAAAGAACTAAATATTCACAGTCCCCAGCAAAAGTACAGGCTGTAAACATGAAAAGGAACAGCTTCTCTCATGTTAATTTGAGGAGAATATCCTGGACATGGGGACTCCAAAACAGTATTTGACAGACAGCTAAAAGACCCTTCCACGGAATGAGGAATCCTAGGGACACTACAAAGATAAGTAAACTACTCTTCAGTTTCCTCTTCCAGTTCATCACAGACCTTAGGGATCTGAAGACAAAACTGAACTCTGCTGTAGAATGGGCACACAAGTACTAACAACATACAGTCACAATGTGGGGTGGTAGAGATAATAATGAGAGACACAGAGATACAGATTTTTCCTCCTATCCCGGCTTCCTCTACCCACCCCCAGACTCTGATTATTAGATGACACTAGCCTCCCTCTTTCTGACCACAGCCTCCTGTCTTGTCAGCTCACTGCTGGTTAACACTCCAGGGCCAGCACTCCATCTGCTCTGAAGAGAGTACTGGCCATTCTGTGTTCTCCAATCAGCTAGGCATGTTTTCACTTTAGGGTCTGTGCAGATGTTCTTTCCCCTACCCAGAATGCCTTGTACCCAGACACCTGCAACATTTTCTGCTTTGTTCAGTTAGTCTCTTCTTACACAGAAATTTAAGGGGCTTCTTTTAACCACCTTATATAAAAGAGTACTCTGTGCTCTATCTACTCCTCTCCCTGTCCTTATCTTGCTTTATTTCTCTGCACAGCATTTATGAATATTTGACCCATTTTTGTTAACTGGTGTTTTTACTCTCTTTCCTCATAGAATGTAAGCTTCATGAAAGTAGGGGCTTTGTTTTATATATAAAGCTTCAGGGCACTCATTTATTAAATGAAGTTTTATGTACAAGAGTGTTTAATTAAGTGTGGTATTACAATTGTTAAAACCCAGGGGCACCTGGGTGGCTCAGTGGGTTAAAGCCTCTGCCTTCAGCTCAGGTCATGGTCCCAGGGTCCTGGGATCCAGCCCCGCATTGGGCTCTCTGCTTGGCAGGGAGCCTGCTTCCCCCTCTTTCTCTGCCTCCCTCTCTGCCTGCTTGTGATCTCTGTCTGTCAAATAAATAAATAAAATCTTAAAAAAAAACAACAACAACAAAACAATTGTTAAAACCCAGAAAAGCTTTCCTTTCCCAATCACAGAAACAGAACTCAAAATTACAGTATACCAACTGTTATGATCAAGTTTATGTATCAAACTGGCATAGCCAGAGTACGCAGATAGTTGGGTCAAACATTAGTCTAGATGTTCTGTGAAGGTATTTTCCAATGAGATTATTTAAATCAGAAGACTTTATATAAACAGATTACTCTCCATAATGTGAATAAGCCATATCTGATCACCTGAAGGCTTAAATAGAAAAAGACTAACCTCCTCCAGCAAGAAAGAATTCTGTACCAGACTGCCTCTGGACTCAAACTGTTATTCTTCCCTGGGTCCCCAGACTGCTAACTTACCTTACGGATTTTTAACTTGCCATGCCTCCACAATCATGTGAACCAACTCCTTAAAATAAATCCTCAACTCCCATCTCAATTTCTCTCAATCTCAATCCCTCCACACACACAAGTACATACACACATATATATGCACACACATCTTGTTGGTTCTGTTTTTTCTAGACAACCCTACCTAATAAACCAATATAATATAGAACTGCCCAGCCTTTGAAACACATGTTTTCAAAGAATAAATAATGGTAGGAAAGATAATATAACATTAAGTGCAAAGAAATGTATAATTCTTTTTTACAACTGTTTAAAACTGTATGTGTGTGCTTATGCACATATGCGTGTATGCACACTATGCATGCATTTGTGACCAAATGATCAAAAAGCAATGGACCAAATTTATAATAGTGTTTGCTTACGGGCAATGGAATTATAGCAATTTTTGTGCTCTTTTCTATGTCTCTAAATTTCCCAAGTTCACATATATGACTTCCATAGGCCAAAAAAAATTAAACCAACAATAGCATATAAAGATAAAGTTTATGTAGTTATATTTAACACACTAATTTGAAAATGTGCAAGCAAGTTGGACTCAGAATTTAAAAGAGGGTTACAGAATATTCTCCTTGGGCTTAAAAATCCCGTTTCAAGTTAACTGTGGTAAAACTAAAACACCCTTGAATTAACAAAGATAATCATTTATCCCAGATCAAAACTACCTGTATAATCGTGTTTAAAACAAAAACAAAAACAAAACCTTTTGAAAGCTTCAGGATCTGTTTTCTCTATTTGGCAAATCGTCTAGCTTTTGAAAGCTGGCTTTAAAATGTAAATACCATTTTAACTTAAAGATATGCAACTACATCATGTGAGTGAGTACTCTGGACCCTGAAAATATGCCACTAGAGGTTAAGTTCATCACGTAAAAAAGACACTTGTGAAAAAAACAGACTGAAAAAAAGTTTTAAATATAAATTTTAGAGGCTCTGAAGAGCTAATATATACACATTTTAACACTAATATACCAAAAGTAGCAGTAATCCAGAGCTTTTTTTCCGTTAGCTATTAATTACTAAATAACGTCCAAAGGTGCCACTCTTTAGTGTCTGCTTTGGCATTCACAAATATCAATCCATCGGTCATCTCAGTAAATTACTTTCTATAATACAGCTGGCATTTCAACAGCCAAATTTAAGTATTATATATTCTTTAGTAATAAAAGATTTAAATACAGCTGTCTGTCCATCAGAACTTCCTAATGATAGCTGAGCTCTAGAAATCAGTTAATTTACAACCTATATTTTTAAGCTTGACCAATATGCAGCCAATATTATCCTCAGTATTATCCTCTGTGATCCAACTTTTAGAATCCTCACTATAAAAATCAAACCTATATAGTAAGCATATATTTTAGTACCTCATATTATTCAATAAAAATTGCCATGATTCATTTAGTTCAGTTCCATGTATAATGGATAAGTCAAAGAGTTCTTCCTTGTATCAATGGTAAATGTTTCCCAAAATACCTGAATTTTCCTCAGTTGCAGAGTATGGCTTAATTACCCATTCACGTAAATAGTTGTGTAGTTTGTATTTTTCATCTTTAACTCTTTGTAGGTACTAGGTTCCATAAATTATTATGTCTACATAGTGAACTGGTATGCTCTCCCCTCTGAAGCTCTAAGGGTTGTCCTCAGTAGCTCTCAGTTGCCTCCATCTGATATCGAGGATTTGGAGGACGGGTTCATGTTATGCCCCCCATACTTTTGTGATTTTTTTTTTTAAGATTTTATTTATTTTTTTGACTGAAAGAGACACAGCGAGAGAGGGAACACAAGCAATGTGAGTGGGTGAGGGAGAACAGGCAAAGCAGGGAGCCTGGTGGGGGGCTTAATCCCAGGACCCTGGAATCATGACATGAGCTGAAGGCAGTTGCTTAATGACTGAGCCACCCAGGCACCCCTATTTGCGATTTTTAGACTTCAGTTCTACCCTGCTTCAGTCTGTCTTCTCTTATACAGCAGATCTTTATCTACCGGATCCTTCTCAAATTCTGCTCTTTCTTGAAGTAACCAGGGAATTAACAGTTTTTAAATTTTGATCTTTTGAGTTGGATTCCACAAAACTGCTTCCTGTCCAAGCTTATCCCACCCTGCCAATATTCAACCACAACACTTCTTCAATCTGTCTTAAATTCCAGACTGCAACAGGCAGTTTCATCTGCAAAAACGACCCGTGTTTTTTAAAAAAGTGTGAGAACCATTGATTAAGGATAAAAGACTATATTTTGTTTTTAATCTTTTAAAGAATTCCTTGAGATCCAGTGGCATCTTGGCATGTATATATATATAAACTATATATATAGTTTAATATCTAGGAAGGCAGAAGAGTCCTAAATATGTCCTCCTGTGTCCTCTCCACAACTCAGTGGAGGCTGAATTTTCTTGAAGACAGTACAAAGCCTTTACTGCTTAATTAGAGATAAGGCTCTAAAATACCCAGAGAAAGGCAACATATTAACTTAAAACAATAAATGAAATTGGTTACTATTATACCCTTTTCTTTTTTTTTTTTTAAGATTTTATTTACTTATTTGACAGACAGAGAGATCACAAGTAGGCAGAGAGGCAGGCAGAGAAGGGGAAGCAGACTCCCTGCTGAGCAGAGAGCCCAATGTGGGGCTCAATCCCAGGACCCTGAGATCATGACCTGAGCCGAAGGCAGAGGCTTAACCCACTAAGCCACCCAGGTGCCCCTATTATACCCTTTTCTTATGAAAAAGAAGTTGAGAAAAAAGAGTCTAGTGGATATATTTGTATCCTAAAAGAGGACAGAGAATATACAGAACAGGAAGGGGATTTGATTTTTTTTTTTTTTTTTTTGACAGATCACAAGTAGGTAGAGAGGCAGGCCCAGAGAGAGGGAGAAGCAGGCTCCCCACAGAGCAGAGAGCCTGATTCGGTCCTCTATCCCAGGACCCTGAGATCATAACATGAGCCGAAGGCAGAGGCTTAACCCACTATGCCACCCAGGTGCCCAGGAAGGGAATTTTAAAATGACGTTTTGTTCTTCTTAAGATTTCACTGGCTATTTGGGGGTTTAATTTTGTGGTTCCATAAAAATTGTAAGAAATTATGTAAGAGTAAAAAGCTGACACAATATATAATGTGACTTAAAATATAAAGCTCTATATAAAATATAAAGTGTGAATAATAATGACCTCTTGGGGTTGCCCATCATGAAGTCTAGGGTCTGGAAACCAGGAATTCTAGGTTCTGGTGTGCTACTGATTCAGAGTGAATGACCTTAGTGGTGGACCATTAATCTTACTGGTGTTCAGTAATTTCATCTGAAGAACAAAAGTTAAGACAAAGTGATTTCCAAGTTCCTTCATGTTTTAAAGTTCTGTGATTCAATCCCAGGCTACCTACCTGTGAAATCAGTCCCTTCTGGGAATAGGAGGAGTTGAAGTGGTTCACGGATATCACAAAAATAATCAATTATGTCTTCAAAATGGCTCTGATCATCCTTCCATTTCCTATGAATGAAGATATAGGCAGCAGCCTGCATGGCCCAACCTAGAATCAATTTAATAAGCATGTACATATAATTTTATTGTTAATATCCACATGTTGAATTTTTTAATTTTTTTATCATGAATTATCTACTATCCTAATAAGGATCTCATGATATACCTTAAATTCAGCACTGATCTTGGGTTAAGTAACACATACACCAGAAAATATTCTTGCTAAATTCATGGGTTTGTAAAATTCTCAAAAACCTCTTTTCAAGTCAAACCAAGGTATTAAAATAGCAAGGAAAAAAACTTCCCTAATATTTGTCAGTAACTCCTCCAGTTTTAATGATCCTAACCAGACATTTTAAATAAGATATCTACAAGAGATATACAACATGTTATCAGGCTTACAAAACAGTATGCAAGGGCCTATTCTAATGCCATGTATATACAAGTATTTCCCCTTCTGTACTACTCAACCTATAAATTCAACTGCTATTTTCAAAGTTAGCCACTTCTTTAGATTTTATTTAAAAGGGAAAAGGTGTAATGGGTACTAAACACATTAACAAGAATATATACTGTGATCACATTTCCTTTATATTTAGGGCAAATCAACCTTGCTATTGAACACTGAAGGAGGTCGCTTTAGATGAGCCATGTTTCACCTAATCAGCCATCCCTGCCTGGCCAGAAATGACTAGAACTACTGGTAAAATTGACTCAGCCAACCTATAGTCTGTTCTGTAGTCTATTATAAAGCATGAGACACTTGGCCCAAACACAATAACTGCGATGGCCAATCAAATGATCTGTCAGAAATTTTACCTGGGACCATGGAGAAAATACACTGGCAATATGAAAGTAAACAGATGGACAAGATGGCAGATAATATGCCAGCAGCAGTTGAGGGAAGATAAAAACAGCACATTGTAGGAAAGATCTAAAATCTTGCTGCTAAGATGCCTATAGCTGATTTTAATCTGGAACAGAAGACATTTTTAGTCTCCGCAAATGCTGGCCAGTCTATGGATCCATCTCCTGGATATCCGTAGGAGTCTGTCTCCCTTACGGCCATGTGTATCTTTACAATATACTTTCACTGTTTCAACTAGAGGGAGTAAGTGATAGCTCCTTGCAAACAAAGAACACAACTAAAACAGCAACTGTCATCATTTGGTAAATACAATGGTACCCTGGGAATCATTAATGAAATGATCATTAAATCATTTGTTAATCACTTAAAAAATTGTAAGACAATTTGGTTTGAATAAGTCCGAACTAGAATACTGTAGTCTACAAATATAAATGAAGGTACACTTGACAATCCACTTTACTATAGGTCTTGTGCTTATATAACCAATTACTACTCACCCACTGTACTGTCAGTCAAACCCATCAGTGTTAGACTTGATCCCACACTTGGCCTTCCTACTCGTCTCCCTCGCTTCACCTGAGGATACCTAGGCCCATGGTGTTTGTAGGCAGCATAGCTCTGGAGTGAGACTGCCTGGGTTAGAATCATAGTTCTGCCGCAAAACAGCTGTTCAGTCTTTGTCCCTCACTGACCCCAAATGTAAAAATTAGCACAATGCGGTGATAGTATTTACCTGATAGGGATTGTTGTAAGAAATAAGACTGCTTAGCACAAAGTGTCAGTAAATAATAACTATTATCATTACTGAGATTAAGAAGTTATAATAATACTATTACATCAAAGAACATAAATATGTAACCAAAAAGTTCCCAGTCATAGTAGCAAAACAAAAATGTACAAAAATAAAAATAACCTGTAGGCATCACATGAAGACAACTACAACTGGGGGGAAATGGTGAGAAACACAATGTTTCTGAACGCTGACCCAACAATCATCTCCAAATTTATAATTTATTAGTTTCATATAATTACAATCAAAATTCCAATGGCATGAGGGTATGTAAGAATCTGGCTATTTGAGTCTAAAAACTATCTATAATAATAAAGAAGTGAAAATATCCAAAATAATTTTGAAATAGAAGAATGAGTAGGAGAGGCTCACACCATTAACTATTAAATGTATTATAAAGCAATCATGATTAAGCCAGAACAGTGCATCTACAGAAACAGACAAATGGAAAAGAATGTAAGACCTAGGAAATAAAGCCCCTGAATATGTTAAAAATCTGGCATAGAATAACGACACAATTTTGTAACAGAAGGTAAAACATGAGTTGGGGTTTTCTTTTTTAAATCATTTTTTTAAAGATTTATTTATTTGAGAGAGAGAATCCCAAGCAGACTACCCACTGACTGTGAAGCTTGGTGTGGAGCTCAATTCCACAACCCTGAGATCATGACCTGAGCCAAAATCAATACCCGGATGCTTAACCAACTTAGCCAACCACTTAACCCCTTTTTAAACATTTTTACTGAGGTATAAGCTAAAGTGTGCAAATGTTAAGTATGTAGGTGTAGAGCTTAATAACATGTGGCCACCACTCAGATTAAGATGCTGAACATTTCCAGCATCCCAGAATATTCCCATCTGCCCCCCTGCCAGTGAGTTACTGCCTCTGCGCCCCCTTTCCCAAGGAAACTATTATTTTGACTTCTTTCATCATAAAACATATAAATGAATTCACACAGTAGGTATTCTTTCATCTTTGGCTCCTTTGGCTCAATTTCAGTCAATGAGATTCATCCGTGTAATTATAGGTAGCAGTATTTTCTATGCATTGCTGTATAACAGTCAGTTAGATGAATATTTGTACTGCTGATGGAGAGATTTCTTGGTTATTAGGAATAAAATTAGCATGGCTATTCTTATGTCTTTTGTTGAGCATAATCACCTACTTTTCTTAAGTGAATACTCGGGAGTGAAGCAGCTACAGCTCAGGATTTATATAGGCCCAGCCTTAGTACACAGCTTTTTTTTTCCCCCTCAAAGTGACTGTACCAACTGACACTCCCACCACCACCAGGTGAGTTTCTAACTGATCTATCTATGCCTTGCCAACACTAGATCTTATGGGACCTTTTAATTTTAACTATACTTTTTTTTTTTTTTTTAAGATTTTACTTATTCATTTGAGAGGGAGAGAGAGAGAGCACAAGCAGGGGGAGCAGCAGGCAGACCGAGAAGGAGAAGCAGGCTCTCTGCTGAACATGCAGCCTGATTTGGGGCTCAATCCTGGACCCTGGGATCAGGACCTAAGCCAAAGGCAGATGCTTAACTGGATGAGCCACCCAGGCACCCCAATTTTAGCCATTCTAATCCAGGTATAATAGTTTGAGTTTGCATTTCTCTTATGATTAATGATGTTGACTGCAAGCCTTTTCATAATGCAAAACAGCCACTGATATTTTTTGTGAAGTGCCTCTCCAAACTTTCTGCATGCACAGACACAGAAAATATATATATAATTCTAGGTTCCAAAGACATAATATGCCAAAGATCATCTCTCAGTCTGTAGCTTAATAGTGTCTTGTTATGAACCTAACATCTAATACTAATGAAGCCCAACTGACAAGTTGTGTCCTTGTGGCTCATGCTTTTTGTGTCTTGTTTAAGAAATTTTTGCCTATCGGGACGCCTGAGTGGCTCAGTTGGTTAAGCGGCTGCCTTCGGCTCAGGTCATGATCCCAGCATCCTGGGATCGAGTCCCACATCAGGCTCCTTGCTCAGCAGGGAGCCTCCTTCTCCCTCTGCCTCTGCCTGCCACTCTGTCTGCCTGTGCCCGCTCCCACTCTCTCTCCAACAAATAAATAAATAAAATCTTTAAAAAAAAAAAAAAGAAATTTTTGCCTACGGACCCCTGGGTGGTTCAAGATGGGTAGGCATCTACCTTTGCTCAGGTCATGATCCTGGAGTCCTGGAATACGTTCACATCAGGCTCCCTGCTCGGTGGGGAAACTGCTTCTTCCTCTGCCTGCAGCTCCCCCTGCTTGTGTGCGATCTGACAAATAAATCTTTAAAAAAAAAAAAAAAAAAAAAGAAAAAAAAAAAAATTTTTGCCTACTCCAATTTCTGAAGACATTACTCCATGTATTCTTAAGACACTTTCATGCTTTAACTTTCACATTTTGTTTTATAATCCATCTAAAAATAATTTTGGGGGCGCCTGGGTAGCTCAATGGGTTAAGCCTCTGCCCTCGGCTCAGGTCATGATCTCAGGGTCCTGGGATCGAGCCCCGCATCGGGCTCTCCGCTCAGCGGGGAGCCTGCTCCCCATCCCAACTCTCTCTGCCTGCCTCTCTGCCTGTGATCTCTCTGTCAAATAAATAAATAAAATATTTTAAAAAATAAAAATAATTTTTGTATAACGTGTGAGGCAGAGGCTAAAATCCTTGCCGAGTACTGAAAGGACCATGAGATCGTTCACTTAAATAATCAGATATTTAAGAAACATTACACAATAAATGAAAACATACTGCTTTAAAAAAAAAAAAGTCAATGTTTATAAAAAATTTTAAAAATTATAAAAAAAGGTAAAAAAAATGTCAAACAATACAAAAGTATGTAGATTCAAACAAGAAAATACTCCATGTCCTTCAAGCCCCCAGGTCCAACAATCATCACTTCTCTTTTGCCGAACCACGGTTAACAGTTTGATATGAACTGTTCTGCATTTTAAAAATTCATTACATATACAATTGGTGTTTTAAGAAAAACACTTAAAATCATATCGTATATACTGTTCTGTGATTCGTTTTCATTTACCATATATACATATGGACCTACTTCATTTTTTGATACTGACATTGTATTCTCTACTATTGCTTCTCAAAGCAGTTTTAATCTCTAAACCATTACAGACTAACAGTTTTGTAAAATGCAATAAAATGAATTACTAGAACAATGATCACACACTTGGAAGTTGTTAACAATGTCACAACACCATAAAAGTTTCCAAGTAGTCTTCTTTCCTGCTCCCTTCTCTCAAAGTGGTTGGGTCACAGTTTGCTAACTGACACTGTTACGGGAATGATACTTCAGGTAGCCCTGGTCTGTTATACCATGACCTATTATCATTTAGCATGTACCCAATCTGAGAATCTGTCTTTAATGGAAAAGTTTATTCTATTCACATTATTAGGGAACTGCTATTTCTTTTACTGACATCATCATTTATGTTTCATGTTTGTTAGACTTCATGATTTCTGCCCATCTTTTTCCCCTTTCCTGTCTTTAGTTGAAATTACTAAGTTTTCTCCACCTCCTTCCTTTGTTCTCTAATGCAGAGGTCAACAAACTATGGACCAAACCCAGCCCACCGTCTTTGAATAGCCCACAAGTCAAGAAGAGTATTTTGTAATCTCCAAAAATTATATGAAATTCAAATTTTATGTTTATAAACAAAGTGTGATTGGAGCTCAGCCACACCTACATGTTTACAGAGACTGTCTATGGCTGCTTCTGAGCTGCAGCCACCAAGCAGTACAGGTGTTGCAGAGAGACAGTATTGCCCACAAAGCCTAAAATATTTACTACCTAGCTCTTTATGGAGCAGTTTGCTAACTCCTGCTCCAGTGGTTTGGAAATTATATACCCCATTTTGTTCTTTTAATGGTCATCCTTGAAATTTTTTCCAACTTTCCATTTTTGACAAACATTTAAACTTCTATCAACATTGAGTTAAACAATAATCCTCTCCCCAAAAACCTATGCTTTCCTCTTGTGCTTTTCCAAATTTGTATAAATCATCCAATAGTTCCCCTAAAGTTGCTGCTATTATTACTAACACATTCCTTATGCTTCACAGAAATAATCTGAATTGCTTGGACTTGACTCTAAGTTCACTGGTTTCCTTATCACTGTTTCTTTTATCTTATGGCCTTCTGTTAGTCCTCCTGAAGGAATTCCTTTCAAAACATGTTTGAATCTTTGCATTCCTAAAATGTATTTATTTGTTCTCAAGTTTTTGGAGACTAGTTTGGCTAAAAACAAAACTTGAAATTCCAAATCATTTTCCCTTGAGAATTTCAAAGCTATTTTTCCACGGTCTTCCATCATCTGATAGGGCTGCTAAGACATCTGTCATCAATCTGATCTGTGTAGATAGCCTAATCTTTTTCCCGCTCTGGAAGCTTGCATGGTTTTCTCTTTTCTCTTTACTCTTGGTTTCATGGAATGTTCCCTGTGTGAGTCTAGGTATGGGATTTTTTTCAATAATTCTGCTCAGCAGGGGCGCCTGGGTGGCTCAGTGGGTTAAGCCTCTGCCTTTGGCTCAGGCCATGATCTCGGGGTCCTGGGATCGAGCCACACATCAGGCTCTCTGCTCAGCAGGGAGCCTGCTTCCTCACCCCCCACCCACCGCTCCTGCCTCTCTGCCTACTTATGATCTCTGTTAAATAAATAAATAAAATCTTAAAAAAAAATTCTGCTCAGCAGTTGCTACATTCTTCCCATATGAGTCTTTCTTTAACACTGGGGATATTCCTTCCGTTAGTTAAGAAAATAGGTTACTGTCCTCTTTATTCTCTCTATCTATCTGGAACTTAGGTTAGCTAGCTAGCTGTTAACTTCTGGACCTGGCCTCTCATACTTTTCATTTCCTTTCAAATGACACTGTGCTCAAGGAAAATCCACTGGTTTGATCATTCACTTCACTAATTTGATTCTCAGTCTGGTCTACTAACAGCTTATTTCAGCAATTGTCTCCTTAATTTTTAGGATTTACAATTTTTTTTTTAAGATTTATTTCAGAGAGAGAGCGCATACAGGAGAGAGAATCTCATGCAGACTCCCTGCTGAATGCAGAGCCCAATGTGGGGCTCCATCTCAGGACCCTGAGATCATAACCTGAGCCAAATCAAGAGTCAGACTCTTAACCGACTGACCCACACAGCCATCCCCAATTGGTTCTTTTTATAGCAGCCAACTGTTAGGACAAACAACTTATAAAAAATTTAAGTTATAACAAATATGAAGAGTTAACAATTTTAATAAAAATGCTCATTGAACGGTTGCTTTGTGCCCGATACTACTCTAAGCATTTTTCATTAATTTGATGAATTCTCAAGACAATCTTGTGAATTAGGTAAATTGTCCTGTTTTATGGATAGGAAACTGAGGCACACTGCAGCTCAAAGAGCTAATAAGTGGTAAAGCCCAGTTTCAGACACAAGCAGTTTGGCTCCAAAGCTGATGTTTTTAACCAGTCCACCAAACAGTCTCTCAGCAATATGTACTTGAATCTCTCTAAAATTAGTAGGGAAACATAGTTTAAGTTCTCCTAGGGAGAATTATGTATTCCTCAGAGATTAAACTTCCCATTTTTTAATATTAGACTCTCTTTAAAGTGGCACATTTTCCACAAATGTTAAGTCTAGATTGTCTTCATATGTATAAAGAATGTTCTAGACTGAATAATACTGACAGGTAGAAGGTATTTGTCCATTCCAAGTGAGACCACCTGTTGCTTCCCTGGGGGAAGGGAGCTACAGTACCAAGACCTCTGGGGTTGTGCCATGAAACTTTTCTGAATAGTCTGTGTGTTTCAGAAATCACAGAAAGGGAAGTAAAATGGCTGTATCACTCTAGCTAGCTCTTGGATCTCTCCTCTGAAGATGATTCTTCCCCTCTATGCCTCTGTCTTCTCATATCCATTTATACATCACTTATGCTTCTGAATCTTTCTACTCCCTTGAACTTAAACATTTTTCTCCCTTTCATAAGAATCATAACAACAAATTCAGAGTGAATTTCTTTTTCCATGTCACTGCCATCAATGCATACTTTGCGTTTAAAGCAACACCCAGCGTTTTCTTAACATTGTGGAGATCCTCAAACATATATTTTTTGATATTTATTTCATACATCTATGGCTGGATAAATAATTGGGCAACTGATCCTGTCCTCTGAAACTCATCTGTATTACTTGGTGTTTGTTTGTTTTCCAAACTTTTCCATTGGAAGACAGTCCATCTATCACCTGAATTTCTCAGACAAGGGCTGGGAGTCTGGCAAGTTTATAAAGACAGATTCTGTGGATGCTAGCATGACTCTGTTACCACTGTCTTCTTTCTAAAACCTCATTGAAGTTATCAACATTGCCTTCTCCTCAAAGCAGACAGGAGTAATCCCTGAGCATACTCTACTGCTGAAAACTATTGCATAACTTTAGAACCTGGTTTTCCTTGGCTTAAATTCTCTTTTATCAAGTTTTTGAGTTCTCTAAAACAAACAAAAACCCTGAGTCTATTTTTGACATTATGCATTCTTTCTAATTAAAAAAAGTAAGCTCTGGGGCGCCTGGGTGGCTCAGCGGGTTAAAGCCTCTGCCTTCGGCTCCAGTCATGATCCCAGGGTCCTGGGATCGAGCCCCGTGTCAGGCTCTCTGCTTTGCAGGGAGCCTGCTTCCTCCTCTCTCTCTGCCTGCCTCTCTGCCTACTTGTGATCTCTGTCTGTCAAATAAATAAATGAAATCTTTAAAAAAATAAAAATAAAAAAAATTTTAAAAGTAAGCTCTGGGGTGCCTGGGTGGCTCAGGTCATGATTCCAGGGTCCTGGGATTGAACCCCATGCTACTCCCTCATCCACTGCCACTCCCCCTGCTTATGCTCTCTTGCTCTGTCAAATAAATAAAATCTTTAAAAAAAAAAAAAAAGGGTAAGCTCTTGGGGCTCCTGGGTGGTGCAATCAGTTAAACGTCTGACTCTTGGTTTAGGCTCAGGTCTGCTCGTAGGGTTGTGAAATCAAGCCCTGTGGTGGGCTCTGTGTTCAGCAAGGAGTCTAATTGGGTTTCTCTCTCTCTCTCCTTCTGCCCCCTCGCCCCACGAATAAGTAAAATCTTTAAAAAAAAAAAAAAGCTCTTTATATATTTTTTTTCTTTTTTCATTTTAGTGTAGATGGATATAGTTAAGGGAATCATAAAAATTTCTGCACTACCCACCTAGTGCTCTAAAAACTGGATTTAAAGATAACTTGATCTCATGTCTCCCTGTTGTCGATGTAGTCATTAATTCATATGGTATCTACTATGGGACATGTGACACTAGAAACCAAATGCAACGTGGAACAGAAAAACTGTTCTCTTTATTTTCAATGTTGAATAGAGGGTATGAATGCAATCAAAGAAATGCTATCTGTAGGCCTCTATTAAATGAGAATGAGTGATATAAACCGATGCACATTTTTGTATAAACTTAAATCAAAGCAATCATGAATAAATACTGTATTTACTGAGGGTGTAATTATGCATAACAATAATTTACATATAAATCCAGAACAAGTAGTTATTCCTTAAAATTTCAACCTAGGTCAGGGTGCTAAACACTACACAAAATTAGGGAAACCCTAAGCCCTATCTTCTTTGAATTCAACATTTTATATTCTATAATGCTGCCTACATCCCTAAGTTGATTAACTTCCAAGATAAAAACAACCCTCACTGCAAATTTCATAGACTCCACAAAGAGATTATCATACCTACCTGCAGAGAGTAGAGAGTCTTGCTTGGCACTGAAGAAATACCTAGTTACTGACAGCTTTTGTTGGCAAAATAAGGCTCCTTGGTTATAATTTTTGAGTTCACCCTATTGTGGGACTAAAACCTGTCTTTCAGACTGTACAAGATTTGCCATTTCTTCAATTTTCTAGATGAGCTGCCATCTAAGAAATCCATCCCTATGGAAAATGAATTCCTAAGTAAGTACATTACTAGTTCGGCACAGTGACAGGACCGGTAATAACTAGCATGTGGTGGGCAGAACAACATCCCCCACAAAAGACGTCTACATCCTAATTCCCAAAACTGTGAATATGTGACATGGCAAAAAAGAATCAGCTGAATTTAAGACAGAAGATTATCCTAGATTAGTCTACAGGGCCCAGTGTAATCATAGGGGTCCTTAAAAGGGGAGAAGGGAAGCAGGAAAAGACTCATGATAAAGCCAGAGGAAATCAACCGGTCCTTGCTCGCTTTAAAGGTGGAGAAAGGAGGCCAAGAGCCAAGGACTGAGCATCCAACTGAAGCCAGAAAAATCAAGGAGAATTCTATACAGAATGTACAGAAAGAAACCAGTCCTGCCAATGCCTTGATTTTAACCCAATGGGTGCCACCTCAGACTTGTGACCTCCAGAACTGCAAATGATAAATGTGTACTTTTTAAAAAAGATTTTATTTATTTGACACAGAGAAAGAGATCACAAGTAGGCAGAGAGGCAGTCATAGAGAAGGGGAAGCAGGCTCCCTGCTGAGCAGAAAGCCCAATGCGGGGCTCGATCCCAGGACCCTGAGATCATGACCTGAGCCAAAGGCAGAGGCTTAACCCAATGAACCACGTAGGCGCCCCAGATAAATGTATACTGTTTAAGCAACTCCATTCATGGAACAAGCACTAATAGGAAACTACTACAGAGCACCATCAGTGCCGAAATCTTAGTTTCTAATAGCATTCTCGAAAATATGAAACTAGGATTCCTCAGAGAAATGCTGAGTCCAGAGCTGCAGTAGGGAAAATACAAGAATCTTGTACCACTAGAAAGTTAAAAGGAAAAACAAAAACAAAAACAAAAAAGATGGAGGCCCAAAAGGACACAAGAGCCAACAAGATAACCTATTGCAAGATAACCTATTGGCCAAAGTCACACAATGTCAACAACAAAATAAATAATAGTGAATTATAACCCAAAGAAAAAAGTATCAACAAGTTCATACTGGCATAATTAAGTGAATAAATAAATGAGAAGGGACAAATCTTCTTTACAGAATTATAAATAAAATATGTACATACATCTCACTCCAGGAAGTAAAGCTTAGTGCCCCCTCCCCAGCCATTGTATGTGGGCTATTGTTAGTGAGTAAAAAATAGATAAAAAGGAAAAATAGCAACTTTATAGTAGAGAAACGTGGCAGGAACCACCTTAAACCAAATGATTACAGTTACCATCATCAATGGTAAGCCATGTTGATATCATGGACCTCCCTGATGAGATGAGAACTTCATTTCTGTAGTGCTTTTCCCTAAAACCCATAACCCCCACCAAATCATGAGAAAACATACAAACTCAAATTGAAGAACATTCTATGAAATATCCAACTAGTACTCTTCAAAAACATCAAAATAAGGAGACTGTCACAGAATGAAGAGTAAGGAAACATGATGACTAAAAGAAATTACAGGATCCTCAACTGGATCCTAGAACAGAAAAGGGGCATCTGAAATCTGAAAGAGGTCTGTGGTCAACAGTATTGTACTCACGTTAATCTCTTATTCTGACACAGGTCCCAAGGAATTCGGGTGAAGAAAATAAAAAAAAATTTTGTACTATCCTGCAAATTTTCTACAAATCTAAAATTATTCCATATAAAAAGGTAGTTAAGAATCAACTATTTGTTGATCCAAACTTTTGCTTCATTTAAAATACATACATACACACACATAATAATGACCACTTTGCATTCTAAATTCAAAGATGTTCTTATTTGAGATTCACTTACTATACCATAAATAGTTAAAGATTATCAGTAACAACATTTCTAAGATACAGTTTTGGCATTACTTTTATTGTGGAAGAATACTTCTAATTCTTGGCTACATCATAGGTCTGTGCCTGGTGTTCATTACACAATAGTATAACAACTCAGAAATATCTGACTTCAAGCACAAGGAAAATATTTTCTATATGACTTATGATAAGGAATAAACAAGAGAAAAAAGGTTTTTTAACTCCCTTAATGATGACATATATAATAAATCTAACAGCCAATTCATTTTTTCTTCAGCATTGCAATGCTGCCTTTGTTTAAAAAAAAGGGGGGGGACAAGCATTTTCAATTGAGGGACACCTCATTTAGCCACAAGTGAAAGGACAACCAAAGGCACTGCAGTCAAATTACCTATTGACATTAAGTTTACAAAACAAACTACGAAGTACACTGGGTCCATCTCTCCTATCTTCTTACCATTATTATAAAGTACCCTTTACAAAGTTGGCTCAAACTGATCACTGAAAGATTTATTCTGTTTGTGCTTCTCCACTAAATGCAAAACAGACACAAAACCCTAAAGCTCCCCCCAAATTCTTTTACTGACCTCTCCTAAAAAATCACTGTCATAAAAGCATTCTTTTTAGATAATTTTTAAAGCCTAAGCAAAGGAATTCCTCATTTTCAGTAGACGCAGGGGGTACTAAAAGGTCTAGAATCAAAATATGCTTCATAGCTTACATCTGGGATGCCAAGCTTCCTGAAGCAATGCAAATCTGACTAGAGTGTTAGAGACAGTACACATCAACGGGACATCCAATTTAGTTAACTGCTAGGATTATAACTTCAGTAAGTGATTCACTGGATGACTTTAAAGCCCAGAGTAATTTCTCCCACCCTAAGGAACTGTAAACTCCCAGATAGCACAGGGCTTGAGTTTTGCTAAGAAGTCAGCTAACAAATTCAAAACAAAAGCTTCATTTAAATTACTTGGGTCACAAGGCAATCCTAAAAAAATTACCTAGTTCTCAGTGTAATCCTAGAAAGAAGTATAATCCTAGTATACTGCCTGGCACATGATTTCACTGAATTGAACCTTTGTTCCCAATAGGTTTCTCTCCCTCCTCAACAACAAAAAAAGCATCAAAACTCATCTCAGCTGATCAAGTTTGGCAACTGAAACTATAAAATCAACAATTACAAGAACTTATTTTGCAACTAGCAAAACTGCTAAGATGAAACTGATCTTTGCTTTGTATCTGAAAATACAGATATGAATGCGGTATCTAACCACAGAACTAAAATACATTTAGCATACTCTGTTTCATTTGATGGTTTTCATAAAGATCTTGATTCATGATAAGCATTTAATAAAATTTACTGAGTGAGTAAATCAATCACTGGATACTTTTCTTTAAGAGCTTGGTGAAATGAGGAAAGCAAGTTTTCAGCTATAAATAACAGAATACTAATCTGGAAGCCATATAAACAATTTGGATTTATGTTCCTCACATAAAATAAAGCTGGCCTCAAGGCTGGTTCAGAGGCCAGGCTCTCACATTCTACTCCGCCATCCTCTTGGACACAAGACAGTTGCAGCAGCTCCAAGCATGATACGCTCTAACAGTAACGTCCCAAGTATTTCGGAAAGGGGCAGTTTCATCCTCCCTTCATCAAATCTTGCCCTTTGATGGAAGGAGGCAATTTTCCCCAGAGCCTCCTGACAGACTCTCTCCCTTTGGTCTTGAGATTGGTTATTGGGAGGCAGAGAAAAGCCAGTATCAGGTACTTTTATCCTGTCACGGGATGTGTAGATAAATGGTTCACCGTCAAAATTAGTGAAACATCATCTCTGGCCTTTAGGTGTTTAGTAATAAATGCAACCACACCGGGAAGAAGGTTGCTGCTGTGAAATCTTTTATCATTTAGATACAACAGGAAGCCAGACACTGATCAATTTCTTGCGGCTAAGCCACAAGAAAGCTTGCTGTGAGAGTAACAGCTACAGTATAGTTATTAAGTAGTTAGGAATCCTTGACTAGAAGCCCCCTTTGAAGAAAGGATCACAGAGGGAGCTTCAAATATGCTCGCTGAAGAGATTTGTTCTAGGAGGGGCCAACAAGTTGTTATCTTGAATGATGAGCACACTTACCAAATATAGATAATAAAACTGACGACTTGGTTTACCAAAGAAACTAGTGGGACTGGAGTGTTAGGGATACCAAGTCTTGTGAGAGACTTCTCCAATTAGAAATTTATTCCCCTTCTGAGTCATGAAGCAACATTAATAATTTTGTTAAGTACAGTTGACATATATTGTTACATGAGTTTCACAGTGATTTGACAATTCTCTATGTTATGTTGTGCTCACACAACTGTAGCTACCATCTGTCACCACACAGTGCTATTACAATGCAACTGACTATTTGACCTATATGCTGTACTCTTCATCCCTATGACTTATTCATTCTGTAACTAGAAACCTATACCCCCCACTCCTTTTACCTATTTTACCCAACTTCCACCCTTCTCATCTCTGGCAACCACCAGTTCTATTTTGGGTCTGTTTGTGCTTGGTCCATTTGTTTTTTAGATTCCACATACAAATACAATCATATGGTGTTTGTCTTTCTCTGTGTGACCTATTTCACTTAGCAATATACCCTCTAAATCCACCCATGTTGTCATGGATGGCAAGATTCCATTTTTATTGGGTGAGTAATATTCCATTGTATATCGTCAATTGGCTTGCCTTCCTACCTTGGCTGATGTAAATAATGCTTCCATGAACACAGGGTTGCATATATTGTTTCAAATTAGTGGTTTTGGTTTCTTTGGGTTAATACCCAGTACTGCAATTACTGGGTCACACTTCTTTTTTTTAATGTTGGGGGGAAGCCCCATATTGTTTTCCCCAGTGGCTATACCAATTTGCATTCCCACCAAGAGGGTCTGAGGGTTCTTTTTTTCCCATGCCCTTGCCAACACTTGCCACTTCTTATCTCTTTCATTCTGACTAATAGAAGTCAGAATCTGAATGCTATCTCTGTGGTTTTGATTTGCATTTGCCCCATGATAGTGACCTTGAGCATCTTTTCATGTGTCTGTTGGCCATCTGTATGTCTTCTTTGGAGAAATGTCTGTTTGTGTCTTCTGCCCATTTTTTAACTACTTTGTTTGTTCAGTTACATAAGCTCTTTATATATTTAGGATATGGACCCCTTATCAATTAGATCACTTACAAGTATCTTCTGCCGTTCATTAGTTTGCTTTTTTATTTTGTTGATAGTTTCCTTCACTATACAAGAGCTTTTTATTTTGGTATAGTCCTAACAGTTTCTTTTGCTTTTGTTTACCTTGCCTGAAGAGACATACGTAGAAAGCGTTACAAAGGCCATGTCAAAGAGAGTCCTGTGTTTTTTTCCCTAGGAGTTTTATGGTTTCAGGTCTCACAGTCTGAGTTTATGTTTTGTGTATGGTGTAAGAAGGTGATCTTGTTTCCCAGCACATTTATCTGTCTTTTCCCTATTGTATACTCTTGCCTCCTCTGTCGTAGATTAGTTGACTATACACCTGGGTTTATTTCCGGGCTCACTGCTCATCTGTTCCATTAATCTATATGACTATTTTTGTGCCAGTACCATACTGTTTTACTACAGCTGAGTAACGTATCTTGAAATCTGGGATTATGATACCTCCAGCTTTGTTTTTCTTAAGTTGTTCTTTCTGGTTTTTTTTTTGTTTTTTTGGCTATTTGGGATCTTTTTGTTGTTCCATACAAATTTTAGAATTTTTTTTTTCTAGTTCTATGAAAAACGCTGTTGGTATTTTGAAAAGACTGCATAATCTGTGATTTACTTTGGCTAGCATGGGCATTTTAACAGCATAAATTCTTCTAACCCATGAGCATAAAATATCTTTCCGCATGTTTGTTATTAACCTTAATTTCTTCTTCAGTGTTTTATGGTTTTCAGAGTACAGATCTTTACCTCCATGGCTAAGTTAATTCCAGGTATTTTATTCCTTTTGGTGTAATTTTAAATGGAATTTTTTTCTTAATTTCCCTCTGCCACTCTGTTATTATTGTATAGAAATGCAACAGATTTCTGCATATTTTTAATTTTGTATCCTGTGACTTTACTGAATTCATTTATCAGTTCTTTTAGCTTTTTGGTGGATGCTTTAGGGTTTTCTATATGTAGCATCATGTCATCTGCAAGCAGCAGTTTTACTTCTTCCTTACCAATCTAGATGCTTTTTTACTTTTTATTTTTTTCCCTTATCTGATTGTTGTGGCTAGGATTTGTTGAATGAAGGTGGT
Organism: Taxidea taxus jeffersonii; assembly: GCA_003697995.1. Taxonomy (NCBI): domain Eukaryota; kingdom Metazoa; phylum Chordata; class Mammalia; order Carnivora; family Mustelidae; genus Taxidea; species Taxidea taxus. The sequence goes on along the minus strand of RCUC01148830.1, from coordinate 565 downwards.
AAGACATCTTTGTCTCATCCCTGATCTGACGAAATGTTTTTCACCATTCAGTATGATGTTAACTATGGGTTTTTCATATATGGCCTTTATTATGTTGACCTCCAAACCCACATCGTTTACAGTTTTTATCATGAATGGATGTTTACTCTGTCAAGTGCTTTTTCTTCATCTATTGAGATGACTGTATGATTTTTTCCCTCTTTTTGTTAATGTAGTGTATCACAGTGATTGATGTGTGATTACTGAACCGTCCTTGTATCTCACTTGATCATGACGAGTGGTATTTTAATATATACCATGAAATAAAAAGAAGGGTCCGCCAAACTGGATGAAGTTAAAGACTTTCATGGCTTAAAGATGATTTTAGTTCTAGTGAATGTCAGATTAAAGCAGGAGGAAGCTGGCTAAGAGAGGAATAATTTTCCCTCTCATAGGAGATAAAGTTAGTAAGTTAATAAAGTTAATAAAGGAGATAAATGTACAGTTTAATATTAATAAACTGTGAATATCTCAATAGGAAAATATCCATTCTTTGTGCTTAATATAGAGTAGTTATAAAAGGTAA